>OX155963.1:10947590-11001308 GCA_944548615.1 Micropterix aruncella | reverse complement strand
TTCTTGTGAGTGTCTTATTTGTGAGTGTCTCTTATCTCTTTAACCATTTATGCAGTAAAATGGAAATTATATGTAGTAAAAGCAAAAAGTTTTTTTTTTAACGCTTAAGACGATAAATTTATTTATTTTGATATGAATTCATAATTGTTGATAATATGACCTATAAACATGACCTAACGATTTAAACTATTTTTTTAATATAAAAAACTACTTTTTGTGATTTAAATATAAAATTTAGACATATGCTGTCGCTGGCTTTTTTGTAGGCATTACCAAGCTCTACAACTTTTCTCTAGAACTCAATCATATATCTCTCATCGTTAAAGCAGCGTTCGTAAGAAACGTTTTAATTCCACCGTTTTTTCTCCGACTTACTTTGCAAATCGAACTACCACGAAAAAGTCTTTTATTTTTTCAGATTAATGTATAGCCCTATGCCGCTCGCAAATAACGTGGCTTTCTATTTGTAAAAGAATTTTCAAAATCGGTTCAGTAGATCCAGAGATTACTTCCTACAACCTCACAAACTTTACCTCTTTATAATATTAGTATAGATTGAAATAAACCAAATTGTCTTCAACTGTGTTAACTTTAGCTGCATCTACATGGCTGAAGCATTCAAGCACATCTCTCGTGCATTCGAGAGCTTTACCCGAGTCAATGTTATCGATTGGCACCGTCTTAATGTCTTCTGCACGAAGTGGTTGGCATTAAGATACGCGCCCAGCGTCAACCGTACATGGAACGATATATATGACTCCCAATTTGAGTCCGACTTGGTCATAACTATAACTGACTAATGACAACTGCGCAATTACCACCACAATTAGTATATCTAATAGTTGAATTTTATCACTATGGTGGGCGACATTTATTATGTACGATCATAATTTTATTATACACGTTTGATTTCGGAATCGTCGTCTAGGCGACTTTTGGGTAATAAAATTGTAATTTTAAATTACTTTTAACATTATGTACTTATGAAATATATGGAACGAGTGTGTTCGTGATCGACAAGTATATTTCCATTAATGAGTTGAATTTAGAAGTTGGTCGGAATGTTTTATTTTAACTGTCACCTTTATTTACATTGTATGAAAACGGAATATTTTTAAAGATTACAACCTCTAGTCCGTGTCGATTTCATTTATTTACTATCTGTTGCCCGCGGCTTCGCTTCGCGTAAAGTTTTGAATCGATTTGTTAATTTAAGTAGGGTGGCGTTTATTTAAAGTTAGCAACGAAAAAGTACGATCCGAAAATTGTTGCACACCGTCAAAAGGCGCAAGATTGAATATCTGGGGCACGTGCTGCGGCATGACAGATATCAGCTGCTCCAAGTGATATTGATGGGCAAAATTGAGGGCAAACAACGCCGTGGAAGGAGGAAAAAGTCGTGGTTATGCAATGTCAGATAGTGGACCGGGATCACCAGTACGGAACAGCTTTTCCGGATAGCGCAAGACCGACAAAAGTATTCAGAGCTAACGGCCAACCACCAGTAATGGAGAGGCACTTCGAGAAGGAGAAAGGCGTTTATTTGCTTTTTTAGAAGCTAACTTCATATATATAGTGCAAGACGTCCCCGTTCTGATGCACGCTACCTATTTCGTAGACGTATGCGGCGTCTTATTTCTCGCCACCCGCGCCGTCGCCGCCCGCTCGGCATTTCGAAGTGTTTGCACGTGTTACTAATGTCATAATATATTTAAAACTTTACCACCTAAAAACTTATAGTAAAGTCTTAATTTTATCTTTATTTAACATCCGTGATGATGGATTAATTTATTTTCATAAGAATTCCTATTACCTATATTACTAATGTCTTCATCAAACATTGCCTAGTTATTATTATTATATATATATATATATATATATATATATATATATATATATATATATATATATATAATATATATATATATATATATATATATATATATATATATATATATATATATATATATATATATATATATATATATAATATATATATATATATATATATATATATATATATATAAATATATATATATATATATATATATATATATATATATATATATATATATATATATATATATATATATATATATATACCTATATATATATATATATATATATATATATATATATATATATATATATATATATATATATATATATATATATATATATATATATATATATATATATATATATATATATATATATATATATATATATATATATATATATATATATATATATATATATATATATATATATATATATATATATATATATATATATTAATATATATATATATATATATATATATATATATATATATATATATATATATATATATATATATATATATATATATATTTATATATATATATATATATATATATATATATATATATATATATATATATATATATATATATATATATATATATATATATATATATATATATATATATATATATATATATATATATATATATATATATATATATATATATATATATATATACATAAAAGCTGTTATTGTAGAGATATATGCTGTAACTGACTTTTTGATAGATCTTTTTGAGGCCGATATTTTTATCATATCTTATTTTCACATAATATATCAAACCGTTTCGTCAGCGCACGCCGATAAAACAACTCACCAGCTCATGTTTTCTCCGACTTGATTTACAAATATCGTCATTTCATATTGAATACCAATATTTACCACAAAAAATATAACTTATATAGCACTCGACGATAATGGACCTTTCCATTGGTGATAGAGTTTTTGAAATCGGATGAGTAGTTTCGGAGATTACCCCCTACATACAAACTTTCAAACATTACTTCTTTATAATATTAGTATAGATATAACAATTTGTCCATTAAAATACACTAGATTGTTAAGCCCGGATATCCTGCTTGTGCCCGGTCTTCTGCGCATGTTGATTTGCCCAAGTCACACCAAACACAAGTCACACACACAGTCACACAATCCTTTACAGGTGAAAATCTTTTTTTAATCTCGTTGTTGACTTGGAAATAATAACTGCGGCGGCCCGACTAATACTCCGTCTGTAGTAGACGCATACACACGCGCGTAATCATTATAGTCTTCCTTAGATTATATGTCTCTATCAGTCTTCCCCTTTCTTATTCTCTTCTCTCCATCTTTCTGTCTCTCTCTTTCCTGAACCTTTTTATCATCTTTACCCAGGTAGGATAAGTCTTCCTACCAGCAATATCGCCTGCCGCATAAAATAATACACTTTTTTTTATAATTTCTCCAGCTTTTAGCATCGGTAAAACCAAATTTGTTCCGACACGCGACATCATTACATGTAATAATAGTGTATTATAGCCGACGAAAAATATAATAGTGAAAATATTCGAGCTCGTTGGACCATCAAGTCATTTATTTTATACATAACATACAAGACTGAATATCAGCAGTATATTCCAGTGGTGATAGGTCTATTAAGGGATCTATCTAGAGTTAAAATATTCTTTGATTTCCTTGAACTATTAATGAGGTCTCCTACGATCGGACGAAAGAAGTAGAAGAAAACCAAATGTACGATTACGGGTTAAAACGATCAACGTTATATTTTTGTGAAAATGAAATACTAATGCCATCTTGTACCTTGTTCCCAAACCAATCGAAGCATGAATCAATCTTCAAAAGAAAGGTCATAGCCTGCCCTTAAATAAAGGGGAAACAAACGTGTGACGGGAAAGAATGGTTGGTAGTGGCCGTGGACTTTGATCATTAATTTTCCTTCATGTCCAGAGGTGAGGTAACTCAATGACCCTTCAGTTGATGATGAGAAAGAACTGTGATTGGAAATACTACACAGAACTCGGCTACGTGAAAAGGGGTATTTGAAATATAACAAGCAAAACAACTATTACGGCGATAGAACTCTTGAATTCATTGTTCCAAAATTAATCAATCACTTTTCTATAAAATTAGACAACTCAATAAGCAAATATTTACTAAACAAAACATTGAAACTTATACTACTAAGCGACCTAAATAATGACTTACCCAGGCGAGCTAATTAAAATAATTAAAAATAATTTAAATATTATATAATATAAATACTATAGCGGAGAAATTAAAAACTCTATTAGTATAAATTAGCATAAATATATAAAAGCACTAGCATAACTAAAACAAGTAAAAATTCTATTAGGCTAAATTAGCCTTAACATCACTATGTAGAATAATTAGGGTAAACCAAGCTAGTTAAGATAAGTTAGGTTGTGTTAGGGTATAAGTATAGATATCTATGTAGTGTAAATCATTTTATTGTATGAGGCTGCCCGCTGGGTACCTTTCCCGGTGCCTCGCCGTAAGGCGTCGGTCTCTAGCGGGTTGCTGGTGAACTAGACAGTAGATTGTCTTGTCCCCAAGTCTTCTACGCTAATCCCACGGTTGAAAAAACGATCTATATCGTTATACCAGCCTGGGGTGACGGGTTCGCCCGTTGTAGTCGACACCGCCCTACTGTAGCTAACTTCTATACCGTTCAACCAATCGCCGTTAAAATTGGTAGACCGAGGTGTTTGAGCACGGATAATATTCTAGCGCTATTCACGTTATTGTAACTTGCCGCTAGATGGCGCTGCAGGAGGTCAACTTCCATGCCGCTCAACCGGTCACCGTGAAAATTAGTATAACTCTGAAAAACTAATTTGCTTTATTCCTACTTAACTTACCATTTCCTAACACATTATTATTCACCTACCATATAATTATGATTGGCATGATTTTTGTTCTTTATATCATTATTATCACATACCTTTTAAGATTATTTGAAATTTTATTTTTTACTAAAATTTTAGTTTACTTGATTTTATTTTTCACGGCATTCTTCAGCGTATTTCTTCAACGAATCTGAGCCTACCTTAGTGAGGACCTCTCGTGCGATCCAGTTAGCTTAGGTTTAATTTAATTGTAACTGATATTATGATTTTTTGTAAAATAACGAATTTGAATTTGAATTTGAATTTGAATTTGAATATGAGGACGCATAAATTTTCGCGCTATTCCTTTAATGTAACTCGCCACTAGGTGGCGCTGCAGCACATTAACTTATATACCGTTCAACCGAGCGCCATGAAAATTAATATGCGTAGGTATTTGAGAACGGATATAACACTGGCAACGGTGGATAATACCACTAGTATCTTATAAACCCCAATAAATCAATAAATATATTCCTCAACATCAATACATGCATTATTTTAGTGGTATATTATTATAATGAAAGAACCTATACTTTTTATGATACTTGGTATTGGGTGGCAGTGGTTCGCGACCGCGCGGTGTAAATCACGACTCGACTCAGGTCGGTTCGGTTCGGTATTATTTTCCAAAACGGGTCGAACCGGTTGTTGGTGCGATCGACTCACGACTTGCGACTCGTATAGAGGCGAACGCGCTCGGCTTGGATTGACTCTACGGAGCATTGGTGGCACGCGATCATTATTATTTATTATTAATAATAATGATTTATATTGTACACAATATGAAGGTAACAAATTTTGCTGGGCAGGGGAAGGTCGTAGAACAACTCAGATCAATGAGGCATCCATTTAAGAATGGATCTTGAAACAAACGGTTACGTGGAATTACGATCAATATCAGAGAAAGCTTCAGATTGGATTCTGGAGGTCGATTCGGTCTCTAAGCAGTATAAATTGCCTGAAAGTCTCGAATGCAGAGCCATCCGTCCAGATAAAACTTTTTACTCTCTATCTCGGAAGATGTCCCTTATTGTAGAATTAACTGTTCCATGGGAATCAAATATCCCAAAAGACCACGAGTACAAACTTACTAAATAACATCTCGCCAATGCCGTCAATCGCAACTGCTTCACTGTTGTCCTTGACGCGGTGGAAGTTGGTGCTAGTGGCCTACCAGCCAAATCTGTGTGTCACAGATATAGGTATCTCCAGGAATTATATAGGACACTCTTTGAAGATATAGCTCTCTCCAGGAAAATAATCAACACCTTACCTACTAGCAAAAATATCCAAAACTGCGATTTCCGCATCTCAGAATCTATGGCTTTGAAGGGGGAGTGAGTGGGTAGTAAGTTGTACGCGCACATGTGGCAAGACAGCTGTCCTAAACCTACCAAAGCCGGTCGTTAGTCTGGAATCCCCTGCTCACCCCCCAGAAGTGTTTTAATAGTATTATGGCTCCGGTCGGTGAATTCCATGACAGCTTCGTTTGTATTTTATTTATTTTTGAAACTTTAATGTTAAAATTTTACTGACTTTTTAGCATGGGTTTGGGTGAAGAAAAAATATTTTGTCTGTAAACCGATTATATTTGGGTTTCAAAAACAATACATTTTGCTTGAATTACACCTTAGAATAGAGGGAAAACTATACTAATAATATTTGAGTTTTAAAAAAAATATTTTTTTCTTAAATTACACATCAGAAAGAGGCGAAAACGAGGAAAAGTCGTTGGTCTTGATCAGCATTTCCAATCACAGTTCCTCCTCAGTGTTAACCGGAGGGTCTTCGAGGTACCTAACCTCTGGATCTGACGGGAAAGAATGATCAAGGTCCTTGATCTTGGACCTTGATCGTTCTTTCCATTCACATGTATTCTTCTTCCTTCATTTATAGGCAGACAATTGATTCGTTTGGGAACAAACCACAAGATGGCAATAGTATCTCATTTTACCAAAAATTACATTGAACGTTTTTTAACCGTAACCCTTCAACTGGTAACGAGTTCGATTGCCATGAGAGAACCCGAGAACCGGCGGTATACATTATTAGAATATGAAGGATTGCGTGTAGCATCAAACCTACAAATTAACATTTATTCCTAAACTACCTCTGAGTAACCGTTCTCAAACTAAGTATTCTCGTTCTCAATAACTGGTATAAGTAGCATATCAAATGCAATAGAAAGGAAAACTGCACTAAGTCGTTGATTAGCCAATGAACTCTCTAAACTGGGTCGCAAACTAACTTACTAGATTGACGTAACTAGAGCTCTGTAAACTGGATTAGGTTAGATTATATTAGTTTAGATTTAACTACCACAGATATGAGTCACCTGACCCGACCCACCTTTATACAA
Organism: Micropterix aruncella; assembly: GCA_944548615.1. Taxonomy (NCBI): domain Eukaryota; kingdom Metazoa; phylum Arthropoda; class Insecta; order Lepidoptera; family Micropterigidae; genus Micropterix; species Micropterix aruncella. Next base: position 10,994,194 of record OX155963.1, on the reverse strand, counting down.
GAGGTCTCATTATGGTTTTGGTATATTAACACCAGCTTCATAAAAGGTGGAGATGTGAGAAATATAGACCGGTATTCAACAACCTAAACCCAATGTAGGGAATGTAGATACCTAACTTAAGAATGAAACTAAAGGAAAGCAGAATTATATTTTCCTTTTCTTCAGTTTCAGAGAAATGTGTACAGTCGTTGACAGACATATTGTATGTTTGAATCGCTATTTTGCGCAGAAACACCTTTGATTATATTCTTGAAAAATTATGTCTTGTCTCATCAGTTCATCTCATTGCTTCATTGTTATATAGTAGTTTACATTTTGATTAGTTTTTTTAGACATACGTGATATTGATCTCCTATCTATTTAATTTTCTGCTAATTGCTCGTTCATTAGAATCTTCTAAGATAGAGGTAGTAAAATTGTGAATTTAATATCATCTACGCCAATGTTCTCCGACGTTCGTCCGCTTCGCGTCGCCTACCGACTTACGCATTTTTTATTGGCCACCGGGCGCAGTGAGTGGTACACCGGTGAGGCTGGTTATCCATCTCTGTCTCTCTCCTCTCCTCTCTCTCTGCAGTCCAGCCAGGTTCGTCCTCTCCCTCTCCCTTCCTCTCTCTCTCCCTCTCTCTCTCGTATAGCCGCCGTTCTTATCGATCAGTCGCTGCCTATGCTATCGCCGGACCCGAATCAGGGAGGCGCCCCCACCCAAGCCTAATCGAGTTACAATCGGGATTTCCTCACCTTTCAAAGTTAGGCACGATAGTTTTCTCACACCCCTGGATCGAAAGTCGATGAAGTTTACGGATCGAGCCGCTTCGCACATTAAACCCATTGGGGCTATCATTCATCATCAGAGTACTAGCAACACACATGAAATACTAGAAATACTAGACTAGAAAAAACACATGAAATACAATTATTCTCTTCCATACTCTATTTTGCGAGATATATTATGTTCTGCCTTATGACCAATTGGTTTCATATTGTACATATTCTAAACCGTAATTTTACTAGAAGCATATTCATTAGAAAGCTTGTCCTAATATTTTCTGTATAGTGCTTATCCTTTAATCCCACTCCTCCCTTCAATATTGAGTTGATATACAGGTTGTTATTACATCAAGGGACATTTCTTGTATTGGGTAAATCAGTACGACAAAGTAAGCAATCTTTGATAAAAAAGTGTTTTTTTACAAGCTTTTATTTACCTTGCAATGTTTATCAGTATGTTTGTTTAGCTCAAATCCTGCAAGCAGAATAAGAACCACTTCCTCTTATCCAATACATTTAAAAAATGTACACCTTGGTTCGTTTCCGTCAACAATGCATTTTTAAGGTAAGCATGACCTGATTCTGCACCCAGGATTGGCTCCCGACGAAGGGAACTCCTCAACGGTTAACAGCACAGACACGAAATTTTGTATAGCATCCAATTATGATAATCCGTTTAAAGTTTCACCGCGACAGGGCTGCTGCACCTAGCCAGGGTATTCCTCAACGCTCAACAGCAAAAACACGAAATTCTGTATAGCATTCAATTATGATAGGCCGTTCTAAGTTCCACTATGACATAGCTGCTGCGTCCAGGGTTGGCCTCAGACGGAGCATCTTAATAAAAGCTTGTTTTGAAAAATGTGTTTTTACTGTTAACTTATATTTTTTACCATTATTTTTTTTTTGTAAATTTGTAAATTGTATCTATTGAAGAAAACGTTGAGAAGCGTTCAGCGCGCTGCGCCATCTATAGGTAGGTAATATATCGCTAATTAACAATATTAGCGATTATAAATAGGATATAAAACGAATTTACCGCGTGAAATTTGTAGGACCCGACGTTTCGGTGACGTTGCAGCCGCCGTTGTCTAGGGTAGACTGAAGAGCTGTCAGTCCGTTGTTTTGCGGGTAGGCCGCAAACCGCTGCCGCCACTGCGTAGGTTATAACGGTGGTGGGGGGCCGGGCTCACCGTCGTCACCGAACAAATTTCACGCGGTAAATTCGTTTTCTATCCTATTTATAATGTCAAACAACCGCGATAGTCTTCGATTTTATAATATTAGCGATATTTTATCCACCGCTAAATAGTGCATCGTGCTCACAGATTTAAAGAAAAAAAACTATTAAAAAGAAAAAGAAAATGATTTTTGTTTTTCCCAATTTTTTTTTGTGGTAGGGTATTGTTACCCATTTGCTACGGGATTAATCAAGAACGAGGACAGAAGAGGAAATACCATCCTTCTTGCTTTTTTTTTTAACCTACAAGGCATATGCTCATTTGTGGAACCCGCCTTATTGCCTATTGGCACCATCTTCTAGGTGGGCTATTTATAGTATCACGCAGTCAAATACTCAGGCGTTCACCCATCCAAGTATTGACCGCGCTGCTTAACTTCGGTAGCAACGAGGAGAACCTAGATCAACGTGGCTACCGAATCTACAGATAAAATGACATACTGTGATGTAAAATAAATGATCCACTGTTATGTCATAGAATTCTACATCATGTCTGACCAGTCCTATGCGTATCAATATATCGAAATTCCTACACTCCAATTTCCAAAAATGTGTATTGTTTTCTATTTTTAGTCTTACGAATAGTTACGACGTATTCAACGATTTGTTTGAGTCCATTAATTTAAAATATAAATAAAAATCGATCGCTATAAAATTCGACATCCCTATTTTAGGTTGTATTTTATTTAGTTGCCTTTGCATTATATTACATGTTTCCGTTTGCTAAAATGTATTATTCCGCGATGCACGTTTAATAGCAACCGCAGAAGAAACCTTTAGTTTGTTTACTTGATGAAAATTCAACATACTTTAATTGTAATGGGAGCTCCGCAAGTAAATGGGCTGGGTCCACCGCTCTTTTACTATACGACTGCCCAAAATGAATGTTATGTGTTCATGGTTCATCTAAGTATTTTTTACGTTTCTTTATTCCACCATAACTTCTAAACGCTTGAAGCGATTTAGAAGTGTCGTATTCTCATAATCGTTTTGTCCTCCCGAGTGTCATAGGGAACATGCCGCGACCATATATTTTTCCTAGATATGCCTTCAGATACAAATAAGTTGCCACAAATATTCTTCGCTCGTAAATCATGGGACAGAGCGAGCAATAAATTGAAGAGTATGCGGCAGCTCTCACACCGGAAACGGTCGGCTGTCTGCCGGCGCCGCGGCGGACTGCGACCAAACTAGGTACTACTGGCCGGATTTCAGTCGTGGATTTGAAGGATCATTTTTGAGCGCGAAAGGCCCATCTAGGGCATCATAAATCGATGGCCGCGACCCCTTGCTCTCATATATGGAGAAAGCAGCGTCTTTAATATAAATCGCCGTGTCATGTGTTACGTGCTGACATTCATCATTTCGCAGTTTAGTTTTTTTCGTTCTTCCTCTTCGCGGCCGTCGGGAACAGATCCGGTAGGCCTAGTAACGAATAGGAAATTTTGAAATAATAATTTAGCATTATAAATTATACAAAGTGGTCAATTATTACGTTCCCCAAATCGTACCGATTTTTGAATAACCGTTTTTGGTTCTTACGAATATTTTCCAATCCAACATTTTGAAAAATTATAAAACTTCGCAATAGTACCTACTCGGAAAAAATCACCATTAATTATGAACCCCTGTTTTATTTTACTTCACCATAACTTCTAAACGATTAAACTGATTTGTAGCGTCCGTAGCCGCGTTGACACCGGTTCTCCTCGTTGATACCAACGTTTTAAGCAGCGTCGGGCGCGGTCAATACTGGGATAGGTGACCGCCTGAGTGTTTGACTGCGTGTTGCTATAAATGCCCACCTAGAAGATGTTGTTGATAGGCAATAAGGCGGGTTCCACGAAAAGGCATCAGTCTTGTGGGTAACTAAAAAAATTATAAAAAAATGTGTGGGATATTGTTAGAATCGCTATGTCATCACGAGTGTCATAAAGTACCTAAACTGTTCAAATGTCAAAAAATACTTGTCTTAATGTTTAAATGTCAATAAATTAACATAAAATTAACGTGTTTAGTGTCAAATGAAGGGTATGATTGAGTACATACCGGAAATATACGGAATATATGGATAAATACATAAACCATAAATATTTCATAAAAAACCCGTAATAAAAATAATTATAAATACAATAGTTCACTTTCTGTAACTGTCGTCGTGTTTTTTATTATTTTTAATATAGGTGTTTAATTGCAGCATACTTAATTATAACAAAGCCTCAACTTTAAGATATAAATACTGATTAATTTATAGTTTAACATACTTTTAATTAGTTTATGTTGTAATATACTTATTTAGTTCAATAACTAAAAACATTTAGTAAACTTTGAAGACTAATAGAACTACTAGCCTTCAAAGTTTAATAGAAAGACTAATAGAAAGACTATTAGAATATCTAATAGAAAGACTGTTAGAAAGACTATTAAAACTAAATAATTCAGTTTCGTTTCAAAGAACAAATATAATACCTGCGGCTGTTTTAGATGTCATGCTTTTATTATATAAAATAATCATTCACAGACTTCCACCTTTGCAACAACAGCCACAAATGGCAAAATCCTGACAACATTTTGGTGTGATTTAATTTGAATTATTTAATAAAATCTGTTAAAAAAAACAACATATCTCTGTCTTCACAGAGCTTTACAAAAAAAAATGTAATTTTAATTTGTTTTTGAAAACTCGAAAACACATTTTTAAGTTAGACTGGTTATTGTTAAGCATACAATGGGCCCGATCGCGTTCTTTCGTGAACTAAAACAGGAACTTACTTTAACCGAACGGGACGGAAATAAACTGACGTCGATTTTCCCGCACCAACACTACCTGTCGAACTTATAGACGCCCGAATAAGTTTGAACACATATTGTGCGGTGTTAGATTTAGCTGCTTTATCTGCAGTGGGTAGTTTTAAAGCGGAAAAGTGACAGCCGTTCATTTCACATTCCGCTCTGACGTACAGCTCTGTCTCGTTCACATGAACTAATTTCCGATTTTAGTCCAAGAGAAACGCAATCGAGCCCAATATTGAGGTTAGATCGAACACGTAAATAGGTGGTAATAAAAAACCTATTACACAGAATTTAATTTTGACTCTAACGTTATTATTTGATTTACAAGTATATATTACAAAATATTGTGCATAATGCGAATAAAGTTAATGCATACAAAGCTACTTGTACCTAAGCATTGAATTCTATAAGCTACTCCCTACAAAATTTAAGCAGTTGGAGGACATAAAATTTAAAAAAACATCAAGGATATGCTGATAGGCCGAATTTGAGGGCCATAATTTTTTAATATTGTGGCCATTTAAATTACTTTAAAAGGTAGAGCCTTATTGTCTGATTATTTTATATGGTCTTATATCTGTACTTTTAGTTTAAAATGCATAACGTAGATTTAATTTGATTATTTAACATTTTACTGACAATTTGAATATTACGATGAATAATAGGCTTTTATTTTGATTATTTATATTTATAGTTTGACAATCTAGTAGTTAATTCTTGACTACCTATGTATGTTCAGTAAAGAGTAGTAACGAAACTTACCACCTAACCCAATTAATTTGACACGTCCAAGAACGGTCTTTAGCCGTCAATAATGACACGACGAAAATGTAATGTAATGTAATGTAATTGCAAAAGCCCCTCTTATTGACTTGTTATGGTATTTTAGCCAATTCTGAAGTTAGAATTATGGTTTACAAATACAGTTTAACAAAATAAACGCTCCGAAACGATTCAGACTAACTTTTTAGAAAGCAAGTTAGTGGGAAAGGCCGTAATGAAACAGAGACTATCAATCATTGCATGAATAAATAAAACAACACTCGTTCGAAAATTGTTAATTTGATATCAAAGTGCTTACTTAAGGTTGCCTATAAAGTTGCCTTCTACAAAAGGAAATTTAAGACCTACTACTATGAAATAATTTATTATTTGAGCAAGTACGGGAAGTCAAAAGACACAACAATATAAAATCTTCATTCGAGTTATAAGTTTTAAAATAAGAAATATATTTTCGTCTTCGACATTCGCTTACTTCAGCAGAATATGTCAAAAGGATGCAAGCCAAAATTAACGAAGCAAAAACGCCTACTTGACAAGGTGCCGAACACATGTATGTGGGCGGAGATTTAAATCAAAATATCAGCCACCAAAAAACTGATCATATGGTAGATCGTCATGGGGGAAACATCAGCGGTGGCATTTGCCAAAATGCACACTGACTGTACACTGTACAGTATACAGAGAGTATCTGCGTACCGCTGTATTGAGATTCAAGTTATATATTACTTATTTTTGTAACTGTGGTGTATGTACACTTTATTTATTGATTGCAAATTCTTCTTCAATATCTGTCAAAAACAAAAAAAAATGGAAATCAGATTTGTACACAACGAATATATGTGTACAGATCATAATTAATGTTGCAATGGTTTTCATCGATGAATGATAATTTTCTATTGAGTTCCTTTAATCTGGTAACGATTTGGATTTTTCGGTTGTAGTAGGGGTCTCGAAAGTTATTTCTGATGAAAGCCGTACCTACGGCTTTAAAATAATTTAATATAACATTAAATTTTTATGTCTCCTCCTCCCCTACGAATTTTTATTTCACTCGTAGTTATGAGGCATTATTTAACAGCCAGAATACTTCTAAATAGTTTATGTCCGCTTTTCTCGTGTTGTAGCATTTTTTAATTAATTTATTTATTTTATTTTTGGTAAAAACATACAGCATAAAAATATAACATAAAAGCATAATATATAACAGTAGTAAAGCCAATGATGTTTTAAATTATTTGCTATATAAGGATTACAAAATATGCTAAACAATACAATACAAAGAAACACAAAAACAATTTAAAACTAATAGTTAAAATCGCTATTTGCGAGTGTATGGGTGTTGGTGTGTGTTTGTGTGATGGAGAGCGTGTGTGTGTGCGTGTGTGTGTGTTTGCATGTGTGAGTGCGTGTATGTATGTGTGTGTGGGTGCAAGCATCTGTAGTGCAAATGTGCTTGTGAGTACTTGTATGTGCATGCTAATTCAATCCGATCTAATAATCAGATTTCACGTACCTCCTTAACAAAGGAACGACTATTTTGGTGGTTAAATATGTCAATATCGTTAAAGCCTACATTGTATGCATGCATAGCGCGCGGCAATAACGAATTGGAACCATAGTTAGTGTTGAACCTTGGTACGTAAAAAGTTAAGTGAGCGCGTGCGAGTCGGGAAGGCGCTCGTATACTCACCCTACTCAGGAGGTATGGACTGTCCAACCCAATATGAAGAATTTTATGTAGAAACGACATACCTGATACTACTCGCCGGTCCTCTAATGTCTCTAAACCATAGCGTTGCAGACTTTTAGCGTACGACAAGCTGTTGGAAAATTAATTGAAACATTGTAGGTACGTCTTGCCTTGTCGAAGTGGTCTGATATTATTTAATGTATTTTTATTTATTTTACGGGTAATACCTAGGCGTGTCGGCATAAATGATACTCATTATTTTACATTTCTGCTTCTCTTGGGACTTGCTGAGACGATTAGTTTTAAAATGCGACATTGCAACTAATATTTTTTTCAAATACTTGTCAATGTCAAATAAAATTGATATTGATGAATAATAAGTACGTTTATAAAATATCATAATTCTTTCATTGTCTACAGAGGTCTAACTGCAAGACTTACTTCAAAAAGGTCACATACCGTAGACGATATCATTATTGTATTTACTGTAAAAACGTAAAATTTTCAAAATCAATAATTGTATGTTACTATCAACATGATTAAATTTTGAACAAGGGTAATTAAAACAATAATATAATATCTATTGGTAAGATTTTTACTAACGGGGTTTCCTAAGAATATTTTTCAGTACACTGTTTTTGTGTGCTCTGTAAAATTTATGAAAAGTCGGCATTGGACGATTGAAAAGACAATGTCATATTTTTACTTTTCCAGCCCAACAACTGATGGGGTAGGAAAGTACTGAGAACGCCTAAATGTTTTCTTTCGAGTTAAAGTCGTAACTATCTATTTTGACCCCCCCCCCCCCCCCCCTCGAGTTAAAGTCGTAACTATCTATTAAGACCTTTTCCAGACTGATGTCTGTCTGTATGCCTGTGTGTGTGTCTGTTGTCTGTGTGGATGTATTCCTTCACGATAGCGCCGATTTAGTTGAAATTCGGTATGCCGACATCATTTGGTTATGAAAAGATTGTGGTTGAAATGGCTCCACCAGAATTATTCTTGAAATTATTCATGAAATTAATATTCAGATGACATCAGTCCTTGGCTAATTGCCGGGTAAGTCTTGGGGTGACACAATCGACTTTTACTATTAGGTAAGTTACTTTGAAAACAAATTAAAGGTAATTCATGGCACGATAGGATTTTAAGATCAAATAGCTAATGATTGTACACAGAACATATTTTAAAAAGCCTGCGTTACAACTTGTCTGCATACTTAGTTAATCATTACCCGAACATCCAACTCCTGTGCATTTTGCTTGCTATTGACAAATTTCGCGGTGACTCCAGCGGAAAAGGAAGTCGAAACTGGTTTTTGCGAGGCGACGGACGACGTCTTCTGGCGCTCGACTGTGAAACCGGTCACGACGACGACAACAGAACCACAGATAAGAAAAAAGTGGACAATTATTAGCCAGACTCGTCACGCCTTCAAAAACGCCCAATTTACCATGCTAGATATGGAAAATATACTAAACTCGCCTTCTTTGCCATCATGACTAACCTCAAAGAATACTACCTTTCTAAGAGTAACCAGTTATTCCCTTTCTCTCCTCCTCCTCTCCCAATTTCCTCTCCTCGAGCATTCTTAGTTTCAAATACCTTTACTGGTCTGTATTTTATGCAGACGAACGTAAACTTATTTCCTCAATGCGCGCATGTACCACTGTGATTAGGTTAGTTTTAAGACATTGTCGTGTGGCAATAAGCTCGCCCTTTTGTAACATTATTAAGTGCGAATAAAAAGTATATTATTATTATTTGGAAATGGATTATATTGCTCAACTCCATACTACGATTTGACAACCCTTCTAAAACGGCGAAATGGATATGAAGCTAAAAGTATAGACGGCCAAACCAATAGCGATTTATTTGGCCATCTATATTAACATCATCTATATTAAATTTGTTAAAAGGCAATAGATGGTCGATTTATACACCAATGAATCAAAGCAATAAACCTCATCTATTCCAAGAATGTTTTCGTCTGTGGGGTCATTATATTCCTTCGTTGCTTGTCTTTCGCGCTTTCGAACTGACAATGAATAAAATATATAATAACTACTAGCTGACCCGGCAAACGTTGTTTTGCCATATAAATAATTTTTAAGTAATTTCTAGTGTAGACAAAAAATAGCTTACTTATTGTAAGTGTGTAAGAATGTGGTATATGCGTGAAATAGGCATGGAGCACTGTGAACGATGAGGGAATATAAAAATAACAAAAGGCAAACATTATTTTTAAGTTATTATAATTTATTCCTTAAAATTATATATCATTAATTAAACAATTACGACAGTAACACTAACAAACAATATCAATCTCTTAATGCTATAGCGTGAACAATATTTTTTGTTAGTCCATCTTTAGCTAACACAAACAAACTGGATGGTTTACCCACTCGAGAGCATGCCACGTATAATTGTCCGTGTGAAAAACATGGTGTTCTCAAATCTAAGCCACAAATAGACATCGTTTGACCTTGGGATTTGTTGATTGTCATTGCAAATGCCAATCTAATCGGAAACTGAATACGTTTGAATTGAATTGGCACATCTGTAGGTATAATAGGAATCCGTGGTATTAATATATTTTCACCTCGGAACTTGCCATTTAAAATGCTGGCTTCGATCACGTTTTTCATTAATTTTTGAATGACTAATCGCGTACCGTTGCACAGCCGGGGCGGGTTCAAATTACGAAGCAAGATAATCGCAGATCCAACCTTTAATTGTAAATTATGCGGTGGGATGCCTGGCAAATCCAGTGAGTTCAAAAACTCTGTGGGAAAATTTACTGCTTCGCTGTCGTCGCAAACTGTATCAATAGATTTATATGATACCAAGTTCCCTGGTTACAACATTTGTATCTTCAGATTTAAATTGTCAACGTCTACATTTTTTGCCGCTAAAATTGCTCTTTCTGCAAGCCACTCATGATTTATGTACTGTGTGTGTACATCGGGAAATATTTGTTCAATGAGAGTATCTTGCGAATCAGCGATTGTGCAGAAATCGGTCGGTAATTTTACGTATCCAGTTTCATCTATAGCAACTTTTCCATCACCGATATCTAAGAGTTGTTTTGAAAATGTTTCAGCGGATGGATCTTGAAGCATTTGAACGCGCATATTTACTTTCAGCTGTACTTTTTCAACATTACGCCACAATGGAGATGATTTTTAGCAAGCGTTGATCTCATCAGCGTATGTTGAACGTGGAATGACTGGAAGTGTTTGCCTGAAATCACCTGAAAGGACCAACAGAGTTCCGCCAAATAGTTAGTCGTTGTTTTTAATATCTTTCAATGTCCTGTTCAACGCCTCAAGCGAATGTTTGTGTGCCATAGTACATTCATCCCAGATGATAATTTTACACTGTTTCAGCACGGTGGCCATGGACGATTGTTTCTTAATGTTGCATACTGCGTCAGGGTTATTCTGAATATTTAGTGGCAGCTTAAATACTGAATGAGCTGTTCTGCCTCCATCCAATAAAGTTGCTGCAATGCCCGATGATGCCACGGCCAACGCGATGCCATTATTTGATCGTATTTCAGCAAGAATTAGCGAAATAACGAATGTTTTGCCAGTTCCACCCGGTGCATCCAAAAAGAAGAACCCACCTTGTCCAGCTGAAACTGCGAGCATAATGCGATCATAAATGGTTCTTTGTTCCTCATTCATTAGTGGGACATTGCGGGCAACAATCGCTGCCATTTCTACAGTGCTGTACTGCAGTTCACGATTCATTTCAGTATTCATTAAATCAGATGCAGTTCGATTTGGCGTACTTCATTGCGTTCAGCTCGTGTATCTTCTGACTCTTCTTGACGCAATTGCGCGATTCTGACACGTGCATCAGTATTTTGTTGCTGGATTTGTTCTTCGGTTCTTTCGGATCTTCTATTTCCCAAGCTTCGAGATTTACTTGTATTACGGCTCAAATCAGTCCCTTTGCGTTTTCTTGGCATTGCTCACTGTACAAAACACACATAAATAGAATTAATTAAATTACTTAATGATGAAAAATGTTAAAGGTATAATTAGGGCCAGGATTTTTGCCGCAGTTTTGAAATGATTAGTTTGAATTTATGAAATTATAGCAAAAATATAAATTTTATGAAAAAAATTTTTAGACAAAAGTTGTAAAAAATTAAATTTCACAAAAAAAAAATTCTCTTATAATTTTCTCATACAACCAATATTTCCATCGATATTTCAAAAAAAAGATTCATAATGATTGATTCAAATTTTTGGAAACTATGAAAATCTTAATTGTTAAAGACATTTTTTTAATAAAATAAAATTAAAATTACATTTTTATAAGATCAAATATATTTGCCGTAATGTCAAAAACTTAAGAGCATTAATTGTAAAATATTAAAATGAAATCACGGCAAGAATCTTGGCCCTAGTTATAATGTATTTAATATTTGGTACACACATTCATTTACATATTCATGTAAACATTAGACTGTTTTACAAAAGCGAAAAATTTTATTTTTCATAATCATATCGAAAATATATGGTTAGAAATGGTAAAAAAAATTAATACAAAAAAAAGTTTGCCCAATTTTAATAAAAATAAAATTCCACCGAATCTTTTTTGACCGTTTCCAACAACATTTTCGATATAAATAAAAAAAAGTATACTTACAAGACAAAAGCCGTTGTTGGTGGAAGCTCGTGCCACGTGTTGAGTACTTTTGAGGTTATGAAAATCACTTGATGAACTAATCGTGCAAAATACACTCTAAATTGATAATTTTATTATTATTAATAAAATAGGAATGATTAATAGGTAATATGAGAGTTACACTGAGATAGCAAAATAATAATTGTCAACGTTACTACTACACTTGATGCATAAACAATAATGATGGCCGACAACTGTGTAGGGAGTGAGAGAAGTCTTATTGTGTGAGAGAAACAGGAGACCGGCTTCGTTCTCATCCCTACTCCGTGCTGTTTACTGGGTCAGAAGTGACACCTGTAGACAACTGGCGGGGATAACTAATTAAATGACGATTGATCAGTTATCGACCGGGGATGAAAAATGATTAAATTACTAAAATGGCTATTAAAAAATAGGGGTTGGTGATAAAAGGGTAAAAATTTAGGGTTGTATGTATTTTTTAATGCGACATAATAGAAAAATAAAGAAATTAAAAAAATGACTAAAAATTAAAGAAAAATGTTAAGGGTGGACAACCCTTACCACTAAGGGGTATAAAAAATAGATGTTGGCCGATTCTCAGACCTACTCAATATGCTCACAAAATTTCATGAGAATCGGTCAAGCCGTTTCGGAGGAGTACGGGAACGAACATTGTGACACGAGAATTTTATATATAAGATAGTGGCAATCGTCTCTCACAGAGTTAATAAACTTTCTACAACATTCGTCCTTTAACCCTTGGAGTAAATGGGTATTTTCATGGATGCATCTGTCTCTTTTGCAGGATTTTCGGCGACATCGACGGCGCTCGACTTACAGTACTATAACTACGAAACTACTACACCAATTATAAAAAGAACAACTTCTCAATGATTGCATTGAAATTTCGAATATAGAATATTAAAATATCATTTTGTAAAACAATTAGATAATTATGAATAAATATGAGAACGTCAAAGAAGTGAAAAAAACGCGCGACCAGATTTGGTCGACTCGTACTCAACGGATAATTGTTTCGCGACCAGATTTGGTTGACTCATACTCAACGGGTTAAGGCGGATTTGTATCGTTAGGTGAACGCATTGTTTTTGCAAATCTACAAGTATATTATACCACAATGGTTTTAAGTGATGTTTTAGGGACTTAGAATATTGGCGCTACATGTATTATTAGGCTTAGAAATACGCCTTGACGGATGGGAAACGGTGATCATTATATAGTGAGGGCCATAATTTTTTGCAAAAAAGTAACACTCAATTTTTTCGATAACCGTAAGAAGGATAGGTGATATCCCAAGGCCTTCGAGGATCCCGGACCTTATATTATATACACCTTGCGATTTTTTCTTATGGGGATACCTGAAAAGTCGAGTATATTTTAATAACCCGATGACAATAACTCAATTAAAACAAAACTTCAGCGGGGAGACAGCAGCGATTCCCCGCAGCATGTGTCAACAAGTTTTCCAAAGTTTGCGTAGTCGATTGCAGGACTGCCAGCGACGAGACGGGGCACATCTCGATGATGTAATTTTTAAAAAATAAATTGCATTAGATGTGTGTTACGTTGAATAAGTAATCAATAAATTATCATTTGTAGTTTCATTTCTATTCATGTTTCAAAAGTGCAATTTTTTTGGCTCATTCTGTAATTTAAAATATCATATCTCATACGTAATAGAATAACATTAAATTGAGTCCCTTTCATTATTATTTCATATAATTCCAAACAAACAAAAACAAAATATCCCAGTCGTGTCGCTTCTATTGCGGGTGACAACTCTCCGATTAATCTTTGGCTGAACAGTAGCCGCCAACACTCACTAATGAAAGTTTTTTATTGCTTCGCCGATCACATCTTGCAATCTGCAAAGAAACTAGATTCAAGGTTGAGTGGACGGGAAATAAGGATATTTAAAACCAAAAAGTGACGGTCCCACATAAGGTCTGGGTAGATTGACGAACAGCTGGAATCTAAAATATAATACTGAAATCAGAAAATTGTACGTTTTATGATTGTTTTTCAGCATATTTGGATATTTCCTTTTGATTGTGTCAACACACCTTATCCTAAAGTATAACCAATATCTTATTGGTCCTTTTTTTAACAATTATTTTCGACTCCGCCTATTGGATTTACCAGAAAATTAAAATTTAAAAGCTAGGGTCTCCTCAAGGTGTGGATATTGCGTTACTTATTTATGGCTGAGTGAGATCTATAATTTATTGACTATTTCAATTATTAGGCTTCTATTTTGATTACTTATATTTATATTTCGACAATCTAGTAGTTAAAAAAATCAGATCAGTAAAAAAATCAGAAGTCTTTGTGGTTTTGAGGCAGCCAAATCAGTATACTTTGCGTATTTTAACTCATTAATGACTTATGGTCTACTATTTCGGGGAAATGCTGCAACCAGTAAAAGAATCTTTCTTTTGCAAAAGAGAGCACTGCGCAGCATGTATCAGGTAACGACTAGTACCTCATGCAAAGAATATATCATCAAGGCAAGGGTAATGACTATTTATTCGGCGTACATATACCAGTGTTTAATGTATGCTAGACAGCACACAGCAGAAACACCAATTAATGCAGACATTCACACGCATCATACCCGCGGTAGCTCCCTTTTATACGTACCCCGAATACGACTGGCAAAAGTACAGAAAAGCTACTTGTACCTTAGCATTACATTCTATAATATACTCCCTACAAAATTTAAACAGCTGGAGGATATAAAATTAAGCAAAAACATCAAGGATATGCTGATGGGTGGCCTAACCCTTTCTATAACCTGGTCGATTTTGAGGGCCATGATTTTTTTAATATTGTGCCCATTTAAATTACTTAAAAGATAGAGCCTTATTGTCTGATTATTTTATATGTTCTTATATCTCTACTTTTAGTTTAAAATGCATAACGTAGATTTAATTTGATTATTTAATATTTTACTGACAATTTGAATATTACGATAAATAATTTTACTACGTATCTTTTCGAATTACTAACTACTTCAAATATTAGGCTTCTATTTTGATTATTTATATTTATAGTTTGACAATCTAGTAGTTAATTCTTGACTACCTATGTATGTTCAGTAAAGACTAGTAACGAAAATTACTACATAACCCAATTATTTTGACACGTCCAAGAGCGGTCTTTAGCCGTCAATCGGACACGACGAAAATGTAATGTAATGTAATGTAATGTTACATTCTTGACTACCTATGTACTCGATGATTTGGTCTTTATCAGATTTGTACGATGCAACATTTAAAAACTACATAATTTAAATGAATTATCTTCAAACGAAGGTTAAATCGCTAAACGATAACATCGTCGTTAATAAGAAACCACCAATTATCTCAATTATATTCAATATGACATCAGCCACTCGAGACATAGGTCTCAGGTTAAATGTGTGCTTCATTGTTACGTTTCAATGCGAGTCAGGTAATTGCAATGGAAGTAAGAATATCGGAATATTTCCAGACGTTTGTTTGATTGGACCAAATGTGGGTAATTCGCGCCTAATTGACGTAGTTACTATGCCAGTTCGAAATTGTTACCTACCTGTTTCTACCCATGGGGATATTGTTACATTTCGCTAGGGTAACCATGCGGTTTGAATATGGAGACATGAATATCTATAGAATCTTGCATGTTGGGACCTACGAAACTGAACGAATTACCTTGACACACTTTAAACATTTATTTATTACAATTTATTTACAACCTACGGCTACACATTTAAAACTTATATATCGCGCATCACATCTCTACAACACCGTATTTTAAAAATAATAATTCCAAACAAGATTCGAAATAAATTCAGAAACGACCAGATAGGACTTTTCAAGTATTGTGACATATTACCAGCTAATGTATTATTTTATAGATTGACAGTTCAATATTTCAAGACTGACGAGTTCCGAATTTATGTCCAACATAAACACAGCACTAGACAGATACAAAATGAACGGGTACTCGCCCCTCCTTTTCGCAACTTTTATGGCAAAAGAAGATTGAATTGGGTAATCCCTCATTTATTCAACAAAATTCCTCTAAATTTAAAAACTTATAAAAAATGTACAAAAAAAAATAAAAAAAAACTATAAAAATAGTTAGCTTTAAAATAAGTGAAAAGATACACACGTGTAAATGATACGAAAAAGATTCATATTTTATTTTATTAGCATTAAGTACGTTCATCTTTTTATGTAAATATTATTAAGGGGGTGGCTTTCTATACTGACTAATCCTTACTAATATAGAAAATAATGCAGCAGATATATTATAACATGGTCAAAATAGCCACTAAAGTTGCACTGAAAGTCACCCTAGCATAAGCTCCAGCAGGTAAGCCTTAGGCTTGGCTGGTTTTATACAAAGCTGTATTTAAAAAAATGATTATTAAATAATAATTTAAAAAAAATATTCATTCCACTTAAATACATCAAGGGTTACTGGAAAAAATAATGCCGTTTTTTTAAAGATGGTGCACTTTTTTATGAGGCAAAGGTAAAATACTTTAATTTTCTGTTATAAACTCATCTATATATGGTTTTTAGATCACATATATTTTGATCACTCAAACAAACCCTGGTTAAAAGTTCATCTCTTTAGTTAGTAATTTAAAAAAATGTAATTACAATGAAAAAAAATACATTGATCGTTTTTCTCAGTAACCCTTCATACGATAAATACAGAGTTCTATATATTTGCATTATAATAATGCGATACAAACAAATACGCCATATTATAAGAGAGCGTTTTCAATCCAGATAGTAAAACGACACATTGAAATGATACGAGAATTTTTCAGGGATACCTCATTTTCAGATTAATTCTACCGTATTGTTTATAGCGATTCAGTTTAACTATCCAGGAGTTCCCTTTTATATAGCAAGCTGAAAAATTAAGGGGACCTATTTCTTAACGATTTGCCGATATTATTCCAGTTGCAGGCTATGTAAAAAGTGAAACTAGTTATGTACGAGGACGATTGGTGTTTAGACATGATTGGCATTTGAAAGGGTGTCCTCAGAAATTCAGACTCGAACTTCTGACTTCTGAACTTCGAGGCTCTGGTAAGGAAAGGGGGTACGTGGTGTCTTGGTGGGTTAGGAGAATCAGAATCCTCCATATTTATTATCTAATCTCTGGATTCAGTTGCCGTCCACTATTCAGATCCATGAATCATATACATAGTCGCCGTAGTCGAGGACAGTCAAAGCTAGTGAAATTGGGTTATCCATCTTCGAAGATGGATACTCAAGATACTCTACCATGTCCGGCACGGTATAGTTACTCGAGCAGAGCAAAGCACAATAGAACCTTTGATGTACTAACGTGACATTCAAATAGGTGCTACCGATCAAAGAATAGGCCAAAATTGAGAACTGAAATATAGTAATTCTACCTATCAAGATACTAGATGATAAGGGGAGGCAAATATTGACCGCTAATGCAAACCGTATTTTGTATGCGTATTTTGACCGCATAGACAAGTTCTGGACCCAAGTGGAATCAAAGAATTCGTTCTCTCAAAATTACTGGAGTTTATACAAATTACAGGACTGGGCAACGAACTAGAAGCAAATGGAGTTACAGCAGATCTACAGAGGTCGCAGTGCACCTGGGCTTCAAGGCCCACACTGCCATGCATCTTTAATCTATTGATCCTCTCGATGCTGTATTCTCTGAAATATCCAAATCATGAAATATCAAGAGAGTAACTGGAGCTGTCAACTACAGCGGGCGAGCCCGATACCTCGGGCTGATATTATCATTATAACGATATAGATCGCTATTTCAACCGTAAGGTTACATTACATAGAGACTCAGAGACAACACAGTCCACAGTCTAACTCCGCCAACGTGCCCGTAAAAGCGAACAGCGGGCCAACTTCCCGCCCTTACTACTAGATTTGGCCGGATGACTCAGTCATTCGGTCTGGTCACGGTTTCGAGGTCGCTTGCGCGGCCTCTACCTGACGTAAGCGATTATTCAATTTCAATATTTTGCGGACCACGACGCCCTATGCCTGCCATGGTAACTCGGGATCCGATGGCTGACGGATTGATTCAAGGGTTGAAGACGTCAGGTCGATAACTACCCTCCGCTGTCATAGAAAAAATACGACTCCAGACTCTTCTGGTTATTCGCGAGTTGGGCATTTAACACCTAGCGAATCGGATGATGCACCAACTGCGCAGTTGGTGTACCAATATCGAGACAACAACCAGATGGTGCATCAATATCAAGACAATAAATAAATAAAATATAATCTCAACTCCGAGTACTTTCAAAGTCACCCTGTCAGTAATTGACATAAGAGCCGCTTTGGCGTTCAAGGCCGATACACCCAACGAACCGCAAAATTGTTTAATGGCAAAAGTGAAGAAAAAGAGTTATTATTTGTGGAACAACATTTTTTGTTCACGAGGAGCGATTTCCGACCACGTTTGACACACAACTAATTGACCTATATTTCCGCAGTGAACCGTAAATAATTATCCATATATTATTAGTTGTTGTTAAAAAAACGAAATTATAGTGTCGAACAATGGAATTTCTTGCTATGGTCGACGTATTATTCTAACAAATTTTGAATCATGCATTTTAAGGGTACAATCGAGAGAAAGAAAGAGAAATCAAAAAAGAGAGAGAGACAAGTAAATATATTAAAAAGAATAAAAATCACGACTGCTGTTACAGAAAGTGAACTATCGTCTTTATAATTATTTTTATATCAAATGATTCTGGTTTATGTAATTATCCATATAGACAGATGTATATTTCCCCTAGGGCACTCGGGAGGATAAAACGATTCTAACAATACGACACACCTCTAAATCGGTTTAAGCGTTTAAAGGTTATGTTGGAATAGAGAAACGGAAATCATACATAGATGAATCCTGAACACATAACACTCCTTTTTTGGGCAAAAATAGAGAAGATAAACATCTCGCAATGATCAAAGAATGATTGATAAGAAATTCTAACAAAATTTAAGAGGAATTAATTAATTTGCAGTGAGATTAAATAAAAAAACCTAGACATAGTCGGTGGTCTATAGTTATTTACATTTGAAATAGTTAAAGTCGAAATTCCTAAAGATTCAATCCTGGACCATCGCAACAGTAAATGTTTTGCAATAGCAATTTTGACGATTAATAACAACTTTTAGAAATTTTTGGTAATTCTATTAAAAATAACTAACTTAAAAAATTACATTTTATCAAGAGTTTGAGTGGCAAAATTATATATTTTTTGTTGACCAAACATATTTGAGTTTCTTAAAATATACATTTTACCTAAATTACACATCAGAAAAATCGGAATCTATAATATAAGAATATTACAATAATAAGAATAGTTGGGTTTCTAAAAATATAATTTTTCTCAACTTATACCTCAAAAAAAAAGCGAAAACGTGAAAAAGCAATTGGCCTTGATCAGTATTTACCATCACAATTTCTCCTCAGCGTCATTTTAATAAATTTTTTATTGATTTGGTAATTTTAAATTATTTACAGTAAATAGACATATAAAATTACAATATCATAGCCGAGAATCTAGCAGCAAAACACTAATAACATATTATGCCAGAAACTGTTGCCAGTGATCCTGTTTTAATGTCGTCTAACTAGGCAATATCCCGTTCTAAGGCGGATATTTAAATTGTTGTAAATATATTATGAACCAATATAAAAAGTAATATAGAATATAGAAAATTTGGGAGAATTTATACACTAAGAGATATTATTAATTCTTACAAAATGGAAAATTGAATATAAAATTGATAATATAAAGGTGAAATTGATAATATAATTTTTTTAACTTTAATATAATCATTAAAAAGTTGCATAATTAGCTACTATTTAGATAATCATAATTGCTTAAAAATATAGGGACAGACAAACCTAATTATAAATAAAATGTAAAAAATTAAAATAAAATGGGACTTAAAATACAAGATGAGATGAAATATATAAAATTGTGTGCCATGTAGTTTTAAAAGACAACAATTCCATGCCTATTATTTTAATAGCATCTTGAGTCGTTACTTTTATTAAAATTAATTAAAATACTCCTATAAACAAAACCATAGAAAAAATCCCCTGAAACAATTTACAGTTTCCTATTTCCCGTCCGGAACTCCAAAAATACATACTAATATTTTTAATTAATGTGCGTCAATTAAAAACATCTGCTATTTTGAGAAACAGCACGATCGTTTTATTACGGTCATTAAGGCCGTTATTATTCGCTATTTCTGTGTATATACCAATTTAATTTCCTATTTTTATTGCAAAGGTAATTACATCTTTTCGTGTGTGAATGATTCTATTTTTGTGCCGCTTGATGTCATCCACAACGTCCTGACATTGGAGAACCTTGACATTGGCGATTTTTTTTGTCTGTGTTCAATTGCATTCAATCATTATAATATGTTTACGTGCTTCAAAAATAGTGCTTCCTTTTTGTGTCGATAACCATAGTATTGTTGAATTACTTATTTTTATACAGTGTCATCTACTGGAACCTTACTATTTAATATAAATGTTTTACCAACACGCTACGATTAAGTTGTTTTGAATTTAATAATATGAATTTCAAGACACCTTTTTTCGTCCTTTTTTGTAGCGTGACATCAAATGTTGTTTTGTTTGTTTCTACCCATTATTGTGAAATTTTACAATCGGCGGGTTTATTACCACATGAAAATATCTTACCATTACCATTACTTACTTACCATTACTATATTACATTACACAATATCTTACTATTACCATTACCATTACTTACCATTAGGGTTGCTTCATAGTAAGTAGGGTTGCTTCTTAGTAGTAGCACTTCATAATAATTAAATGTTTATATGTATGTGTGCGTGTAACATTTGTATAAGTGTGTGTGTCTTATTATTGCATTCGATCGACAGAATTACAATGCAATTTCGTTAATGTTTTCCAACGGAAAAAGGGGACCCAACCGGGAATCGAACCCGGATCCTTGCATTGTAAGATCAGGCGACCTAACCACTATGCCACTCGGTTAAATGGTTGCTGTTAAATGCCGGTGGTTAAATGGCAATCGGTAGCTTTCTTCATAAAGTCTTAAGGTGCTTCACTCTATGTATCATCTCTTTCTTTCATCATCATCTATCTAAAGGAATTGTTTACAACAAATACGTTTTACTCTATGGAGGAATTTATAGATTTTACAAAATGACTTTTTTTACTGCCCCTTTATTTTAATGTAATGCGTATACTGATTATTTCATTTGTTGATTGTTTTAACTTGAATTAATTATTTTATTGATTGTTTTAGTTATATGGTATCTTATATTTAAATGTAATTACAATGTATTTAGATTCTTCTTGGATAAAACATTATAAAAATTAGTTAGATTGATTATCTATTTATTGATGATTATTGCTTTTGTTTGATCATCTCTGATATTGATTATTTTAATTGTTGATGGTTTTAGTTTTACTGCTTGTTGATTGCGCCTTATAGGTATAGCTTCTACTTTATGAAGTTTCTTCTAAAACGAAATGTTGTATGCTCTCTGGGCAGTTTGGTACTTAAACATTGTATGTTTTTTTAATAATTTACACAATAAAAAACTTGAACTTGAACTTTTAATTCTCTGACATATATAATAATATGTATTTTTCATTTTGAATCTACAAGTAGGTACTACTGTTTTATATTAACCTATAACAGCAAAAGATGTGTCTCTTCGGGTTATTGTCAAAAAGTCCCGAAGGTTCTCCTTAAACGACTTTTCCGCGGAGTTAAAGTTATTAGACATCAGGCAAACATATTATGCAAAAACAGTTCTTCCTAACTACTTAAAAAGTAAAGATATACAAGTTAAAACTAAGCATAACATTGTAACGAGAGGCTCCATATAGAGTCTAAACTCATCATAGAAAACCATAACTTCTTTTGCTCAGACACTTTGGCTCATACATAGGAACCAAAATTTATAACAAACTCAGAGAATCTATAAAAACATGCAGAAATTATAAAGTCAATTCAATTTATTTTTAAAATTACTCTTTTTAAGACGCTTTTATTAGGTCGACCTGTATGTAACTAACTATGTAATGGAATCTAAGGTAACTAATTTAACCATCTTCCAAGGATCGTAGCGTCATGAAAATTGGCAGCTGTATGTAGTTCTGATGACAATACAATAATATGGTACTGTCGAACTGACCTGATGATGGAGTCGGAAGATATGAACTGGAACTTCATGATGGAACATCGTATCATAGCTGTGTTTGGACTTGTTAGAAAAGTCTTGGAATGAACTTTGACCACGATTAGGTTTCAAGGTCTGGTGATGAAACCGGAAGATAGGCACTGGCATTCCATGATGGAATATCGTATCATAGCCGTGTGTATGTGAATATCGTATCATAGCCCAAAAGCGTATTTTTAGTGTTTTTTTTAAACTTTCATTTTTTTCGATTTAAGGGCAATGAGGTAGAAAATATATTGTTATATTTTAAAATAAACATCCTTATATAATTATTGTCATACATTGTAATATATTAAAAATTACTTATTTATTTATTTTACCCACAACCTCAAACTTCCGACATTTTATATTTATTCTATGACAAGCTATTTCGATATTGTTAAATGCGGGTGGTGGCCATAATTATAATAACACTGAATTTTACTAATTATTTGCACATTTCAAAAACCTTAAAGTGTTTATTTTTACAAGCTTTTATTTACCTTGCAATGCTTGTCAGTATGTTTGTTTAGGTCAAATCTTGCAAGCAGAATAAGAACCACTTTCTCTTATATTATGAAGTTGAAATTTTACATGTTGGTTCAGTTCCGATCACAGTGCATTTTTATTGTAAGTCTAACTTGATTCTGTATCCAGGGTCGGCTCCCGACGAGGTGACTCCTCAACGGTCAACAACACAGAAATTTTGTATACGCATTCAATTATGATAGCCCGTTATAAGTTTTATTATGACACGGCTGCTGAGCCCAGGGCTAACTCCCGACAAGGAAACTCCTCAACGGTCAACAGCACAGACACGAAATTTTGTATATGCTTTCAGTTATGATAGCCCGTTATAAGTTTTATTATGACACAGCTGCTGAGCTCAGGGTTGGCTCCCGACAAGAGGACTCCTCAACGGTCAACATAACAGAAACGAAATTTTCTATACGCATTTAATTATGATAGCCCGTTCCTAATTCCATTATGACATGGCTGCTGTACCCAGGGTTGGCTCGGGATAGAGCATTTTAATAAAAGCTTGTTTTTAAAAATGTGTTTTTATTATTAACTTATTAGTTTTAAAGTCATTTAATTATGGGGTTTCATACTTACTTCAATAATAAAATCATTTTAGCCATCATAATCATAAGAAGCGAAACTTACCTCGTAAAATAGTGAAGTTCTCTTTTTTTTTTAAATTACATTTTTTATGGTTGTGATAGCTAATCCAATTTCATTATTGACGTAGGTATGTATAAAACACTTTATTTCGATGACGATTGTTTTTAAGAGTTTCGGATTTTTGAAATTTGCATATTAGTACCAATACTCAGAGTGTCCTTAGGGGCTCTCTAGACGATCAAGCATGCTTGTCAAGAATCGCGTCGAGGGTTGGGAAGGAAATAATATAATAAATCGTAAACCGCAGGAAATAAGCAATTTTTTTTTTTATATTTACCAAAAATGCCTGATTTCGTAATTTATATCAGGGAGTCACGTTAATTAGACGTAATTGATTGATGAATGACGTGACTCCCTGGTATAAAACTCCAAAATTAGGCATTATTGGTAAAAAAAATAAAAAATATTTGCATATTTCCTGCGGTTTTTGATCCCCTCCCAGCCCACGACGCGATGCTTGACAAGCATGCTTGATTGTCCAAAGAGCCCCTTATTAATATGACTCACTGTATAATTATGTTTAATATTGTTTCAATTACCTGTTTCATTCATTATTAGCTATTTCTGTTGTATTTTAATTCTAATAAATGTGAGCATATACTGGGTAGCTTACGGTTTCGTGCAGCTTGGGACACAAGATTCATTGTGGATTCGGATCGGTCCAACACACAATTTAACTCCTATTCAGCAGCCTCCTCATGTGGAAGGCTACCCCGGGTTAGACTCGGAAGGCTACCTCGGGTTTCTCCTGGGAGATTGCCTACTAGCGCTGCTGGACGGTTTGGCAATGTAGTCTAGGGACTATGGAAATAAACTGTTTCCTAAGCAGCGGGGGTGGATGTTGACCTGTCGTCAACCACTCTTGAAATGGCCGTTAGGCTACCTGATCCTGAATTCAGAGCCGGGCAATATATGCCTTTGGTCTGCGATAGATTCAAACCGAATCACCGCTGAATATATGGCAGGTAGAGGTCGTGCAAGCGACTTCGAACCCGTAACCAGTCAGAAGGTTGGGGGTATCCTGATGGTTAATTCCAAACGGATATTTTTTCAAAATTAATAGACAGGGGGCGAGGCTGCCCGCTTGGTAACTTTCTCGGTGCCTCGCCGTAAGGCGTTGGCCTCTGTCGGGCATGTTGGCTTAACTAGACGGTAGATTTGGATTGTTTGTAAGTCATCTACGCTCACCTCACGGGAGATAAAGCTTCCTGAGGTGACGGGTTCGCCCGTTGTAGTTGACAACCCAAGTTGTGCCCACATATAAACAAATCATCGCCATATATGGAGTATATCTTAGTACAGGCTTCGGCCTAATTAGGCAGAAACTGCAATGAAAATATTTTCAATGTATTTTTTGAATGAATAAATAACTATAATATTATTATCATTATTATTGTTATTATTATTGCTGTTCCTTCTTCATATTCTACTTTTCTTTCTTTTTTCTGCTCGCAGCCTCGTTTTGCTTTCTTCTGCCTTGTCGACTGTCCACTAGCATCACGTCCATATTGTTGCTTTTTTATTGCCAACGCATCCGCCTAGTTGGTGTGTCATTATTTAGTCGTGTCATTACTTCAGATCGGATGAGTTTCGGCTAGTGGATCTGATAAGCCAGCGCAAGAGATGGCAATTCATTTAATTGTGTTTTTTTACTTTTCTATAGTAGAAACTTTTGATTCTGTTTGAAGTGGCTTGTATCTATGCAATTGCATATAACATTTAATTAAGCAGTCTGCAGTAACTTTAACCTAGCCACGAAGGACGTCAATTTATAGTTCTGCGTTCAGGATTTCTTGACCATCGAGGACTATTTATGACACAGGGAATAAAAAATCCGAAAGTAAGTTCTAATTCATCCACATTCCACGATATTAATTTTTGGTATGAATGAACCCTCATAGACATCTATATATTTACTTACTGATCTCTAAGAAGCCGCAACAACATAACTCCAAGCTCCATGTAGGAGTACAATTGGTGGAAAAGGTTAGTAAGATGAAGTATTTGGGAAGTTGGATGAATGAGAACGGGGACAATGATCAAGAAATAAACGTCCGCATCGAAATGGCTCGTGCAACTTTTTTCAAAATGACCAAAGTTTAGTATGATAGAGATCTGTGTCTCGACCTAAGGCTACTAATAACCCGCTGTTACATTTTCTCTGCTCTACTGTATGGCGTCACACAACATGACGAAAAGATTGGAGGCTTTCGACGTGTGGATATACCGCCGTATTTTTAAAATCTCATGGTGTGACCGAGTCACTTATATTGAATTACTGAGCCGATTTAAGGCGAATATGGAACTTCTGAACACAGTTAAACACAGTCATGTCATGTCACGTCATGAGGAATGACAAATACAAATTGCTCCAGCTCATTATCCAAGGCAAGATCGCTGGACAGAGAAGCGCCGGCAAGAAGCGGCATTCGTGGCTAAGGAACCTTCGGGACTGGTTCGGCTGCAATACCACCTCGCTGTTAAGAGCAGCAGCCTCTGAAGTGAAGATAGCTATAATGTTGTACAACTCTGATAGCAGTGGAACTCAAAGAAAAAGAAGATAATTCATACTTAAAAACCGTTCCAAATATTATTCAACATTCTTCGACGAGTATTAAAAAATTTTGCTTCAATTAAATGTTGTCGATCATCAAGAGTATTTTCGCTTTACATACTTCTAGTCACCAAGAAGGATGGTTAGATATTTGGACAAGAAAGGATCATGCATGATACTCTACATAGATCAGCTCCACGATTTTTTCTGGGAGTGGTTATAAAAACACCAGATAGTTATACAGAAAGGTTGCTATCGCGAAGATCAAGGTTCGATTTGGTCGCCTTTTAGACACTAACTACGAAATAAATAAACAAAGACTATTAGTTTCACAAAAATTGATATAAAAAATGTGAATTACTTAATTGGTCAACCTTGGACAGATAGGAGTGAATGATACAGCTTGATTGGATAGTAATGACACACCAACTATGCGAACGCGTTGGTAATAAAAAGTGACACTGTGTATATGATGCGATTGCACAGTGAACAAAACGAAACGAGGGCATGGACTGTACAATGCAAGGAAATTAGAAAGTGAAGAAGCAACAGCGATAAGACATAATAGAGATATCTGAAAATGGTTCCTGAATTACGGCGTCGTCAACTAGTCGGCGATCCACCCATCTTGTTACTTCGCGCTGATTGGACGATGCCAATTTTTATGTTGCTAATTTTGATATTAACTACAAATCTAAACATTACGAATATATATAGAATAAAAATTTGGAAGTTTCGAGTATTTTTTTTCTTTTTCAGGCGTTTGAACCTCTTCAGAGGTTTGCTATCATCTATACTTGACGTTTTTTAAACATCTTCATGGATGGAGACTGCCCTGGACAAGAACTTAATAGTACTCCGAATGGTTTCTATTATATATCATATGATTCTGTCTCTTCCTAGACGTCTTAACCGTTTGGCTGTGATCAAAGTATCCCGATTGCCGTAGTTTAATCGCTGTGAGTAGTTATAATTCTTACCGCATTATATAGTGCGACGCTATACTTGGGGTTCCCTGAGTGTGTCCCGTTATCATTTGAATTTTAGTAATGATATTGCATTGCTTGCTAATAATCCTAACTTTCGTCGTTAAGCTATATTTGCTCTCAACTTGGCTCACTTTACTCATCGGTTCCTGGAGCTCTGCTACTCTAGTTGCTTTAAATACTACTGCTAGTACAGCGTCATTAGCAGTAGAGATATTAATAGAGGTCCTATTAATGAGATTGCCCCGTTGGAATCATTTCCAAGTATATGGAAAAGTATAGCGTAACCAACTCGCTCTAAGTGGTTATTCCAAACCGCCAGCTTTCGTATAAGGGATAACTCGACTTTTAAAACTGATCACTGACCTAGTAAACAGGACAACAGGGATATACGCATTCGGACTGAAGTCCATACTCAACACGGCCCTTGGAATGACAACGACCATATTTCAGGAATTCATGCCATAGAAACCTGAGCCAGCAAAATAAACATATCTACACAACGTTAGACAGACAAGCAGCTCCCAAAGCTCTAAACAGCTATTATTTTTTGTTGAGGCTTATTTGAGAATGTCTAAATACCCTAACTCAACTGGCAATGCGAGCAGAGTAATTCATGAACTGAGTGTAGAAAGCAACTTAGAGTGAGATGAACAAAGTAAAACTGGTTTCAGTACAGGAAAGGGTGCAAGGTAAAGAAAATACTGACAATATTACAAAGAAATGACAAATAGGTTTTTGAACTACTCTGCGGTGTAACTAGATTAACTAGAAGCTACACTTTGGAACAAATCTGATGCCGGGACATAAGAACGAACTCCAAATACTGAGATGAAAATCCAAGACAAAGACAAGCGAAAAAAATCATAAAGCTTTCATCGAAAAACGCATTGAAATTACTTTCTCTTAGCAGAGGTGACCAAGGCTAATACTCAAACATTTCAGTGGTACTCTTTGTAGTGAACTACCATTTGGAAAACAAAAAATCTGCTGAAAGTGAAATATGCAGATTTTGCAAATAAAATGCTGAAACGCCAGAGCATATTCTATGCGTATGGGAATCAGTCGCATGTGCATAGAAGAGAGAGACTCTGTCATCTAAAACAGGTGATATTAACACCTGATGAGGTCAGCAACATAATACCCAGAAGGATTGTGATATTTATAAGAAGTCAAAGGTTGGACTGGGTAAATTAGGAAGCACACACAATATCCCAATATATCGGACTAGTCGCAGTGATGAGAGACAACAAGGCCTGTATTATCCCATCATTACTATCTACTACGCTCAATGAGTACGGACATAAAAAACCCTAATATCTCGGAAACCAAGAAGTCCAACTTATTTAAATAAACAGTGTTTTGTATTTATAAGTACTCAAATAAAATTAATTAAAACTTCTTGGTTACAATAACGCAATGCCATCAAAAAGATTAAAAACAAAATTAAGGATTTTTTGAAACTCGAACTT
Source organism: Micropterix aruncella (assembly GCA_944548615.1). Lineage (NCBI taxonomy): Eukaryota > Metazoa > Arthropoda > Insecta > Lepidoptera > Micropterigidae > Micropterix > Micropterix aruncella. Next base: position 10,965,778 of record OX155963.1, on the reverse strand, counting down.
CGAATTCACTGTATTTATTTTTGCTTTTGTTTCTGTTCTGTCACAAAAAAATAATATAACAAAGGTTCCTGGTATTCAATATTCATTATTAATGTAGTAATTACTGAATAAGCTAGCATTCTTAGTTTCCATGATATAAGGGTTTATATTGGTGATCCGGATTCATTGCATCCTCGACATACTCCTCTTAAAATTCCTTCTGTTTTGAAGAAGTCCTTCGATTACGACAATTTGTTTATAGATATCCATAACTGCAATTATGGATATCTGTCGTGTATACCTAGATTAATTTTCAACATTTTCATATACGCTAGGCAAACAGTTTTCTTTTTCGTCTGGTGCGACATCCGTCACCTAGTACGTCTGAGCATTGGAATGGTTATGATGTCTAGTATAACAAATTTGTTGACTGCATTCTCTGAATATGTAGCTATGGTTAAACCTTTAAACCATTCCCGCAGATGTTCTTCTTGTTTACTAACCACTTCTTTTGGCTGGAAATCTACTTACTTAGTTACTGAGAATCTCGATGTTCCCCGTTTCCTCGTCGAACGTGTTGCTTGCACTCGGTTAGGTTGTTTATCCCGTATCTGCGAGGACCGGTCCCCTGATGGCTCTCTCACGTTTCTCACTGAACTGGTTTTGCTGCTCCGCCTGTCCCGGAGATTCACCTCGGCCCGTTCAAGCTTCCAACCTTCGTGCCAGCCCCACTCGAAAGTCTCCAGTGAGGATTTCTCCGAACGGCATTTGAACGTAAGTATATCTAGGCACATAGAGAGGATCCATGAACTTCAATAATAGAATACAATGTTACAATAATTTCACTGTTATTGACAAAATCGTTTCGAATTGATGTCCCCATACAATATCCTCTATACAAACGTCGTGATAAATGATTTAGCATTAACAAAATAAATTGTTACACATCCTAAACAAAGCAAGCCGATTGATGCCGTTGTTTAAACTTTTCAAATTCATAATCAATTTTTTTTATTAAATATGAAAAGTACATTTTTTTATTACAAAGCCACGCTAACTAGGCCTCGCCTGTACTAAGGTAAGCTTAATCTATATGTATGTATAGTAGTTTACTTATTATGGGGTGTCAATTGCTTATTATTCTATGCAATGAATAAAAATTTATGCAATGAATAAAATATATTTAAGTAGATAAATATGTAATACACAATCATACATATAATAGTAGGTAATAATAAGAATAAATATATATATACATATACAGTCACACATACTCATATTTATAAATATACATACATATATACTTATAGAAAAATATAAAAAAAATACGATATAGATTTGAAAATTCGTCACAATTTTTCTCCGTTTCCTGTCGAACCTTAGTCAAAAGTGACTTGCTAGATTTTTCTTTGCTCGGTGATAATTCCTAGATTAGTCTTACAGAAAAAAACACTATTCATTTTGTTGTAAAGTCGAGGAGCAAAGTAAGAAAAATGTTTCTGTGCAAAACTTGTTCGCCTATTTGGGATAAGGCGCTGTCTGTTTGCTGTTATCCTTGTAACGTTATGGTGTGTTGCAGATAGATGATGATTCTCATGGTCATGATAGTAGAGTAGGATTACCTTTGCGAATATCTGACGAAAGTCTAGCACTGGAGATTCTTTATACAGCTTCTCCGAAGGATACCGGAAGGGCTTTTTGTGGATTACTCTTAATAGCGATGCATTAAAACTGCTTCATAATAGCGATGTATTAAAACGTCATCAATTATGCATAGAGTAAAACCGCAAATAAAAACCACAAACCTATATGAAACTGGTTGATAAAATAAAACACCACAGGATAGGACATTAGGAATATCGGTCAACAAAGGAAAAGAAAGAGAAAATATTTGTTTTGATGATTCAATTCAAGGGGCAATGGATAACAGATCTAGCTGATTTAATTATCACTGACATTAGATTTTCGCAATGACCACGTAGAAATATAATAACTCACAAATAAACCGGAATCGACTAAAGAAGGTTGAAAAAGTTTGAACAACAACTGGGATTTGACGAAAGAGGTTTAACTGCATATCGAAACACTGTTTAATATGAAAAAGTTTTGTACTGATGGAACATTCATTTTAACCTATATATCGGGCTTCTAAGACGCTATGTATTCTCAATGTTAGTAGTCTCAATACTCTCATTACTAAAACTTTACCTTCAATCGATGCTTACCATAACTTTCAGTATGGTATCAGCGATATCGGGATAGAAAATATCAGGATTGAAAATATTTATAACATTTAAACAAAACACAGATATGGTACGAACGATAAAGTATCGTAAAAGTTAGAAACTTTTTTGTTCGTATCATGGACATCTATCCTAGGTAAAATAGTCGAAAGAAGTGTTTTACCATGAAGGAAAACATTGTGTTTCAGAAAACGTTTTAATAGTTAAAGTTCGGTAGCGAAGATGGCCCAAAAAAAGACGAAGAGACCGGAATCTTAGAGTCTCTTTCCAAACTTCAATAATCAAAGAAGAAATAGACGAAGAAGAAGATTGAAATGACGAGAAAGAGGAAATAGAAGAGGTTCAGGAAATACAGCAGCCGGATGTGGTAGACCTTGTTATTAAACTTGGAATAAGACGAAACTACAACCTACAAGTCGATGTAGTGTTAGAACTGCTGAATTTCTATCATCGACTATTGAAAAGTTTAAGCTGCCATCTTAACAGTTTAATAATAGTAACTAGCGACAGTTTAATAATATTCATGGTCATCTGGTGTACAAGTGAAAACAAATACATTCAGATGGTAGAACGTATTCAAAGAAAAATTTTAAGACATATTTATTACAGAAAATACGATACAACGCTCTTCAAACGCATCGATATATTTCCCTAATTATATTTGCATATAAATTAATTCAAGGAACTATCTATTTGCCAGAGATACTACGTAAGATTTAATTGTACGTACCGGGAAATTACACAGCGAGGAGAACGCATCTATTGTTTAATGTGCCGTACCATCGTACAAATATTTTTGTAGACAGGCCAGTTGGGAGGGTTATAGCTCTTCTTAATTCCTTACCCACAGAAATACACATCTTTTGTGTATCCCTTTGGCAGCTAAAAGGCAACTCCCTGCTATCTCATGTTTATCATAATCTGTCTTTTATTTAGTTTTATATTTTATGTTTTTTTTCTTGTTCAATGTTAGCATTAATTTAGTTACGTAAGTCATTTATTACGGACTTACACTCTAGATTTAATATTCAAGGGCGAATTGGATTCGTCTGTAATGCTCTTGAATAATATTTGAAACGAATAGTAAGAAGACTAGTGTTCATTACATTACCAGTAATAACATAGGAAGTAATGTTGATATTATCTTATTTATTATTCTGCACCATCTTCGTTATTGCAGTTCTTAGTTTATCATATTCTACTGATATCCGATATGGGGTTAACCAATCCATATTTTGACATATTTTTGTAGTGTTTGCTGTGGCTTGACAACCACTACAAACAACTACATCAAACACACTGGAAAGAGATAGACACCTGCAGACAAACCAAAGAAATAGTAGTGGAATACAACCACAAACTTACCAAAACACTTCTAAGGACAAAAAGGCCCCAACTACGCAAACTAGTGGGACTGATAACAGGACACAACACACTAAACAAACACCTCTTCAACATGGGCGGAACGAATAGCCCTATGTGCAGAGCATGCATGGAGGCGGAAGAAACCACAAAACACATTCTGCTAGGTTGTAAACAGGTAGAAGTATACAGGACAAAACACCTTGGGACTCCAGGCACCCTGCGCGAGGCAGCAGGAAACCTGAAAGCCCTGCTGGCTTTCGTCGAGGAGCTGGGGTGGGTGGAATAGCGCTACCCCCGTTACACGCAAAATAGGCACACTGGATGTCGATTTGCGGAGGAACGCCCAGTACAACTAACTAACTAACTGTGGCTTATTTGTTATTTTTAGATCTCTACTGAAACTTCTAACTTTACTCGGTCTCTGCAATATTTAATCGTTCCACCCTCAACATTCTCATCGTTATTTTTGTGTCTACTACTTTGTATGTTGATATCCATGTTCTGATGTAATTCAATAAACTAAACTAAACAGATCATAGTTTCATTTATCCACATTCTACAAATTACCGCAATAATATCCGTTTGTTATGATATATTCAGTCGTGTGTTATCAAAAACCGTAATTAGGCCATTGATAAGAAGTAAGACCAACGCCAACATAGTGTTTTGTATGCTCACTATCTAGTAAACAATTATTTATCGAAATACTAGTACTAAATGCTAATAATTTCATTGTTCTACTTTTCTCGTCGGGTTGCTTAGATTGATTTGCTTTCTAATTGTTGACCGGCTAAGGCATGATTGTTGTGGCTTGTGGTAGATAGTGGGCCCGATTGCGTTTCTTTGTGAACTAAAACTAAAATTAGTCCAAGCGAACGAGACAGAGCAATACGTTAAAGCGGAATATGAAACCAACGATCGTCGATAAATACTACCTGCCGAAATTATACTCGTCCGAATAAATTCGAGCATATTTCGTGCAGTGTCAGCGAAAAAATGACAACCGGTCATCTCACACTCCGCTCTAGCATATTGCTCTGTCTCGTTCACACGGACTAATTTCCGACTTTAGTTCACGAAGAAACGCAATCGAGCCCAGTATCTATTATTTTCTTAAAATCTCCTCATTTTTGCTTAATAAGCTCTCGGAATATATTTTTGCATAATAGGTTTTCGAAAGGATATTGACGGAACCCTTATGGGGATTTCGCGGAATCCCTAAGTTTTATGGAACCCAGCTCGGGAACCGCCGGTCTAAAGTATATTAAATCTTTGGGTATATTAAATGATATTATGATCCAGCTATCACAAAATTCATATTTTCTGGTTCTTGTGTCAAGAGTCTCATTATATCTGTGATGAATATCTAACATCAAGCATTCGCCATCCCCGAAGCGATCAAGTTAAAACCAGTCTCGAAGCGGATCGGCTTAGCGAGATCATAAACTGTATTCGCGTAGCCCATAAATAAGACCATTCAATGGTGACGTCCTTCCATCAGGCCGTCTCAATGGGACACCGCGGCTCGGAGATCATTCTCATTATGCCAGTCGCGACCGAAACGTTTTCATTTCTCTTCGGTTCATTTTTTTGTCGTAGCCTCCTTCCGTGCGTTGCGTTTATTCCGCGTCGTGAGTTAGCCAGGATAAGTAGTCACGTACTTACATTGAGAGATTTTTATGGGTAAAGTCGTAGCTGTGAGTTAGTTGTTTGGCTTTTTTTTATGGTGCTTTTGACGGCCAGTGCAATGAAGAACAAGGTCAACACAGAGCCGAATCAGTACATATCCAAAAAAAAACATTATTTTATTTTATTACACGACTGCCCAAAAAAAAAAGGAGTGTAATGTGTGAAGGCTTCATCTATGTATGTTTTCCTTTTCTTTATTGCACCATAACTTCTAAATGCTTGAACCGATTCAGAAGTGTTTAGTATTGTTAGAATCGTTTTATTATCCTAAGTGTCATAGGGTACCTTAACTGACCGGGAAACACACCGATGTCGAAGCGCACCGAAGATTTCACCGATGCGGGAAGGCTTTGGTCGCGCGTATTGGAATGCAACGTTGTGTCAACATTTAATTTTACTATAAAAACACCCGCGTATTCGAATGCAACATTGCGCTAAAACTTCAAGTCAATCGACAGACTTCTTTTCGAGTTATGCGATTTGATACATACGCAGGATGAATTTTTGCACAACTGCCCAACATAAAAGAAGTGTAATCTGTTCAGAGTTCACACATATATGTATGTTTCCGCTCCTTTATTCCACCATAACTCCTAAACGCATGAACCGATTTAAAAGTATTTAGTATTGTCAGAATCGTTTTATTATCCCAAGTGTCATAGGATACCTTAACTGAATGTGAAATGCACCGATGTCGTTGCAACGTTGTCGTTGCAATGCAACGTTGTGTCAACATTTAATTTACTACTCGTATAAAAACACGAGCGTATTCGAATGCAACATTGCGCCAAAACTTCAAGTCAATCGAGACTTCTTTTCGAGTTATGCGAGCAGATACATGCGCAGGCTGAATTTTTGCACGACTGCCCAACAAAAAAGAAGTGTAATGTATACAGAGTTCACTCATATAGTTTTCCGTTTATTAATTCCACCTTAACTTCTTAACGCTTAATCCGATTTAAAATTATGTGGTATATAAATAAATACAAACGGAGCTGCCATGGAATTCACCGACCGGAGTCGGGCCCATCATAATACTATTTTTTACACTTCTGGGGGGTGAGCAGTGGATTCCGGACTTACGAACCGGCTGTGGTAGGTTTAGGACAGCTGTCTTGCCACATGTGAGCGTTCACCTTGCCACCCATTCACTCCCCCTTCGAAGCCATAGAATTTGAGATGCGCAAATCGCAGTTTTAGATAATTTTTCTAAGAAAGAGTTGATTATTTTTCTGGAAAGGCCAAGATCTTTAAAGAGGTGAAATAGAGATTTAGCTGGCAGGCCACGAGCGCCAACTTCCACCGCGTGAAGGTGAACAGTGAAGCCGTTCCGGGTTACGGCATTTGCAAGATCATGGTATTTATTTAATTTGTACTCGTGGTCTTTTGGGATATTTGATTCCCATGGAACAGTTAATTCTACAATAAGAGCCACCTTCCGAGATAGAGAGTAAAGAGTTATATCTGGACGGAGGGCTGTGCATCCGAGACTTTCAGGGAATTTATACTGCTTAGAGACCGAATCAACCTCCAGAGTCCAATCTGTAGCTTTCTCGATTATTGAGAAAGGTTTTGTAGTTAAATGTTTTTTGCCTTTAGAGCCATCCCGCACAAACTGTATTGGGGGTTTGGAGGATACTGTCAAACCCTCGTTGGCACGAGCCACTGAGAGACTAATTACCTCGCGAATAACAGCGAGAACTTTGTCATGGCGGTAAGTGTACCGTCCTTGATCTACTTACAATCGTTATATCATGCCGAATATCATAGAGTACCATACCTGTCCAAATATCAAGTAAGTAGTAATCTAAATGTCCGAAAGTTCAAATGTCAATAAATTAATATGAATATATCGTGTTTAGTGTCGAATGAAAGGTTTGATTGAGTACATTCCGGAAATATGCATGTATCTATATGGATAAATATACTCACCACAAAATTTTCATGAAAACCGTAATAAAAATAATTATAAATACAATATTTCACTTTCTGTAACGGCAGTAGTGTTTTTTAATATTTTTAGTATATTTACTTGTTTATTTATCTACCAAAATATAGTTAACATGCAGAAAAATCCAAATCATGATATATTATTTTTTAGTATACTAGTGGAGTTACCCGGAGTTTCCCGTGTTATATCCCTTCTCAATTACTTATGTATACCAATTTTCATGGCGAACGGTGGAGCGGTATAGAAGTTGATGTGCTTCAGCGCCATCTAGTGGCGAGTTACAACGAAGTGTAAAAATATTATCCTTGCTCAAATATCTATGTATACCACTTTTTATGGCGATTGGTTGAACGGTATAGAAGTTAATGTCGACTTAACATATAAACTGACAGGACAGTCGGCGAATCTCTGAAATAATCAAAGAGCGGGGACCTGGCTAGTAAACCTCTGATATAGTAGAATAAGAGAGGACCAAAAATATGAAAGTGGAGAAATCCCTTTTAATAATATTCTTCCTGAAAGCTGATTGCAGAAAATAATAGGTTTTTCACTATCAAAGAGTATAAACCATCATCAGAGTTTCCAAAGTAGCAATGAAATGGCTAAATAGTAATATTAAGAAGTCACGTATCAAGTTAGATTTCACTTAAAATAATAAAATAAAACTGCGATTTGTCTTGATCGCAATCCTGTAATATTGTTGTGTTGCTAGAAATCAGAGGGAACAAAAACAGAGAGAGAGAAAATGGTGCTGTTTATGCACAAAAACATATTTTTTGAAAATCTTATTTGATCATACAGCGATCAATATGAGAATATACCATTACGGTTAAGTTTCTAAGTGACATACAATACAGACTAATAACTGTTGATTCCAGATAAAAAACCTGAAACTACTAATCCCACTAAACAATATAGTGAAGAAAGTTAGACAAACTAAATTAATAATGTACGAATAAAAATCGTCAATAAATATAAGAGCGGGGATTACGATGATTACACGCTGACACGCTGAAGGAATTACGATGATTTTGATAATGTTAAAGATGAAATAAATGTCGTTTGCTAAAATTTTAAATTAAAACATAATTATAAACGACGTATAAATAATACACCAAGGCCCATTTTAATGGTAGCTAACGGGCAGAGCCGTTGTTCGAAGACATGGCAAATAGTCCAACTATCTAAGAGATGATGTCGTAGACCAAAGATTTACAAAATAAATATTTTACAAATATTACCAGTTCATCCCTGGCAGAGTTGCTAATAGCGAAACAGGTATTCAAAGCACAAAAAATATTACATTATTAATGGGACGGTTCCCAAGAGCGAAGGAGATGGAACGATGTGCTGCCGTCCCTTTTCGGCGCAGTATACAGAAACTGGTCCTCAGAGAGAGATAACGATGGTAAAAAAGGATTTTGTTTATGATGTAAGAGATACAGGTCTCGCATGGGCACTTTTGGAGGTCGTCTTCCACTCCTCTGGATGCGAAGGGTTCAGGTAAAAGGGCAGGAATAACCAACATTTAATCGTTGTGGTAGTTGCTGATGGTCGAACGGTTGATGCTGTCTATTCACCTCAGCCTATTTTTGCTTGTGCTTCTTACTCCGACAAACTTACCTTTCAAAATCACGGGAAGCATTATCACCCGAAGATGCGTCCAAGGCTCTACTGCTATTCGACTATTATCCTGAAGCTGTTCTACTAGATCTTCATCCAGCCTCAAAAGCTGTAGGGCCTGCAAATTGTTGATAGAGTCGTTTTTAAAGGATGCAGGCTTCCCTGGCTATCAGTACCGTAAACAAATTAGATCTTATTTTTTGGCTGTTGTAATGAATTGTTATATATTCCTGTTCAAGATGGATCTTACTCGATATTTTTCACACAATTCTCTGAATCATGTTAGAAATACTAAACGAGTCTGAGGTAACTTTTTCTAAATTTTTGTTGTCAGTTCTTACCAGTGTAATTTATCCCGGTCGTTGACTCTGGTCATTACAAGAATGAATGACTGTTTTTTTCATTAACAAACATATGACTCATACAAACGTACAAAAGGTGGACTTACCGATAACATAATCAATTTCTTATGCGGGCCTTCAGAAGCAAGGCAGTGCTTTCAATCTTGATATATAAATATATTTTCTTCGAAATATCTACAATTACCTCAAATCAATCAAATAATGTTTGTTGCCATCAAAACCTTATCTATAGTTCTTTAGACATCAGTACATAATACTGTGGATACATGATATTACTTTATTTGAATACAAATTCAAAAGAACGAAACAGGTGATTACGGAATCTATATAATGTTTTAGTAGATAGCCGCATAAGATGTGTTACTTGTGTTACTTTGCATACGTTCATCCAATGCTAACGTACGGCGCGGAGTTATGAGGGCAAGCAGCCGACAGGCAGAGGGCTTTCGTTATGCAGAAGCGTGCAGTCCGCACAATAGCGCGTGTGGCGCTTGATACGCCAGCTAGGCCTCTGTTTAGAGATCTCTGCATCATGACGCTGCCGTTCATTTATATAATGGAAGTAGCGCTGTTTGTTCGCAAATATCTAGCCGATTTTGAAGTGAATGGTGTGCATCATCACTATCCAACAAGATCCCGTAGCGTGCTACGTTCGGTAAGTCATGCATTATCCAAGTCGGAGAGGCTAGCCTATATCGCTGGCCCAACGGTTTACAACAAACTCAGCGAGCACATTAGGCAGGCGCAATCTCTTGACGTGTTTAAGAGACGCCTTAAGAGATACCTTACAGATAAGGCGTTTTACTCACTGGAGGAATATTACTCGAGTGAAGTCTAAAATGCTTTGGTGGCTAAAGTATTTAATGATCTCTTTGCATTTTGTCTTGTATTTCTTCTTTTTACATTATTCTTGTGTTTCTTTCTTCGTTTTGTTTTGTATATTTTATCTTTTCTTTACGATAAAAAAAATGTTTGTTTGCTAATATGTATGAATGTTTGCTAATCTGTATCTCACTTGTATACCAGTATACTAATAAACTGAATTTGAATATGATTATGATTAAATAATTCTAAAAATGGACACTAAAGGTTTTTGATGAGATTCACCACATAATATTTTATATCTATTAGATACTCAAAACTACAAAGAAAATCATATTTTTATTTGATGACTGAGTAAAAATACTCTAAAACACTAACGTACTATAGAATATTTTTATGTATCAATTATCATTTAAGTTGACATTAAACAGAAAATAATACGGCCCTACAAACACAAATCGCAACTGATCATTGGATATAAAATCCTTTTAATAGAAGAACCCCATAATATTGTCTTCTGCATAACAGATAAATACTAATAGAAATAGGATACAACCCTGGCATAAGTCAGTCAATTTATATCTGATCTACTAAAGGTCATGTAAGATGTGTTAAACCTCCCTATATTAATTATTAAATAATTTATATAATTATTATAAGATTACATGACCTATGAATGAACTGTATACCTAATCCTATGTACCTAAATAAATAAAATAAAAAAATAACTCTTACAACAGCGTATTGCCAAGGTTGAGTTATATTCTGTATGAGTTCAATTACTTTCTTATCTAGGTTATAGCTGCCTAAAATATCAATAACCTTAGGTGAACTTTAGATATGAAATGCCAAGAAATGCCGAGTCTAGTTATGTTCTCATTATCGTTATCATTTTAGATCAATCACATATTGTTTTGTATTGCAATGTTTCTAAAGACTAATAGACGCTTGGATGATAACTTTAAGATAGGTTATACGAGTATTCGATATGAAAAGTTATTATAGAAAGCCATAGCAACCTACTATCCGAAAGCTTGAAATAAGGCACCACAAAACAGAGTCGCTAAAAGCGGTAAAATATAATAAGAGGTATAGTTAAAAAGCATTCGCAATAGAAAATTTCTATCAAGTCTAAATTTTTTTCAAAGTTAAAATTTTTTTCAAGGTCTAAATATTAGCTAAAACAGTATCTAAATAAACTTACCGCGATTAAAATTTTTCAAAAATACCTCTTCTCACATGGTCGTAATTAAGGACTTTGTTAACAAACTAGAAGTTTCCATATTTATTGAAAATTAGATAAATATCTGACGCCATTAAGTCTTTCTTAGAAAAACGGACATAAAAGGCATTAAATCGCCCTCAAAAAGTAGTAAAGTTTACAAAAACTATATTGGACTACGATGATCATAGTAAACGTTTCGCAATACTGACAAATATACCCATTTAGAAACGTTCGTGTTTATTTATTTATTTATTTATTTATTTATTTATTTATTTTCAGGAAAACCAACAGCTAATTATAATTTAACAATGCCGGAGTAACATAGCAGAGAGCCAATTAAAGGTTTTCACGTTTAAATAACGTTGTAGAAACATATGTGATCTTTCAATTAAAGCTATCGATTAAGAATGCATCAAAAATTATTCAACAATTAATGCTAAAAAATTCACTGTTCAGCCGCTGCCTAGCTGAGTTAACACTCGTACAGAATAGATCAAAGTCAAAGCGTTTAATCATGTCATTAAAATTGTCACTTGTTCGCCACAGAAATGCATTTTGCCTATAGTTGGTACCAGCATGAGGAACATGAAGAGCAGGGTTAAATCTATTGAGTTTGGAAGGAACACGGAGATTAATTTTATTTAGTAAGTCAGGACAGTTAATATTATTGGAGGTAATTTTTAGCAAAAAGGTTAAGTCCGCGGTTTCACGCCGCTTAATCAAGGGGAGGATATGAAATTTCTTGCATAAATTGAAATAGTTAGATGAGCTGTATGGGATTTTCAGACGGAAGCAGAGATATTTCACGAACTTCATTTGAATGCGCTCGATTCTGTTTATATATTTGTCATAACAAGGGTTCCATACCTGAGATGCATATTCCAAGATGCTTCTGACAAAAGTGCAGTAAAGGATCTTGAAAGTTTTAGCACGGTGAAAGCAAGCTGCACTCCTCATAACAAAACCTAAAGCTTTGGAAGCTTTAGAAACAATAGATTGAACGTGATTATCGAACAGTAGATGAGAATCATGAATGACACCAAGATCTTTAACCACGCTGCACCTCTGCAAGATATGAAATTTTAATGAGTATGAGGCTAGAGTAAATATTTTTTTACGGGTGTAGGTGACAACGGTGCACTTGGATGGATTGAGGTCAATTTTATTAGAGAGACAGTAACTGTCCAATCTTGAAAGGTCCGCCTGAAGGTCGGCGACATCACCGACCGATTATACGAATTGTGACATAATTATCCTTATACAAAATTTAGATGACCTAATTTCCAAATAAACGAAAATACAAAATAATTTGTTCAGTTAAATAAAGAAAGATAATTTTACATAGAATCATACGTCAATGGTTGCTAACCCCTCCTTACGATAGTATTATCTTTGGGTCGCTTCTTCAGCCTACCCACATGATATTTTACACACCGCTTTATGACTAAAAAAAGCTTTCTAAAATCGCTCGTTTCTATGCCAGACGGGTTTACCCACATCTTATTTTCAAAAAAATAACCGCACAATAGCAGACGCATAAATTCGACCCACCTTGAAATGTTACGAAATTGGATACTTCTCCAAATTTGGCATTGACTAAATTGGTGAATTGGCCAAAATAAAACGCATCGTCCCTGGCTGAATCCGAATTGGGTATATTAAATTGTATTTTGGGATATTAGATATTATGTCAGTAGTTTGGCTTATGGTTTTGTCGTATTTTGGTAAACTTCGTTGTTTTAACGGTGGCTTTTTACCACCCAGACCTAATTCAAATTTCGTATTTCTTTGGTTATTCTTCTATTTTAACTATATATACATAAGTGATGATAGTAGACACACATACGAGTATATTACTTGTCAAAACTCAGTCTTCTCCCACACCTGGAAAACTTACCCAATACCGTTTTCATAGCTATTTTGGGCATGGACATTTTAACTGAAGAGAATGCACACCAGTGTTACTTATTTTTCTTCATATTAGTGTAGTAAGTATCGTCTTTCTGCAGTCGTATTATATGCAGAACTGGATTATTGCCATTGATAATTTCAAGTGGGGCTGGGCAGGACACGTCGCAAGGCAGGATGACGCGAGGTGGCCGAAGAGGCTTCTCCAGTGGATGCCAAGAACCACAAAGCGAGGCAGACCACAACCACGTAGGGAGACCATAACCACGATGGCTGGACGGCATCAAAAAAAGCAGCAGGGACCAACTGGCTGAGGGCAGCAGCTGAAAGACAGTCATGGAAGAAGAAGGAAGAAGCCTACATCCAGGAGTGGAGCAAACCAGGCTAAGAAGAAGAAGAAGATAACTTCAAGATGTTTTAAATTTGACAAGGGTTCAAATATCCTAGATATGTTATATTTCAATAACTAACAACTGAAGTATGTTTTGTTTAAGTCTTAGGTTACTTTAAATATCTATAAGCATAGTAGGCCAAAGCAAATATTCTGATTTTGTAAAATTATTTTTGTCATTTTAAGTAATGGATTTTATAGATATTTTGACTGTTTATATAATTCGATTCTAAGCATTCACGAATATTTTTAATTATTTTAATGAGTTATGATACTAAACCAATGAGATTTTCAATTTGTTTTAAAATAGGTTACTTGTTTTAAACTAGGTTTACAATAGGTACTCTAACTATTACCTAGCAATTAGCTTGTATTAGCTACCTGTTACATACAGTAGCTTATTACCTATAATAAAAATAATAATAATAATAATATTTTATTTATTCAAAAATATAATTTTTCATTGTATTAATTACAGATTCTGCCTAACTAGGCCATAGCCCGTACCAAGGAAGACCCTATGTATGGAAATTCATATGCACATAGTATTAAAATGCACTATTAACGTCCAAATGGTGTTATCCAAATGCTATCTAGCCAGGGCCAAAGTTGCACAACCTGCATAGCACTTTGAATCGAGCAATACAATACACTAAATAACGTCCAAGAGCGCTAAATTCGCCATTTGGATACGAATTTAAACAAAATGTAAATGTAAATATAGTATTGTGGATTTACGTTCCCTTCTTTATATGGAGCTATCTTTCTGCACAAAATTCAACGTTTGTTCACAACAGAAATTCATCGTTTGTTCAAATCATTCAATGTCTAAATTTATACATCCTATTTAGTCACATGGAAATAATGTGGCTCAACATGAACAACGTATTATTATAACGCTCTCTCATTACTTCGGAGTACAAATACGTGATGATATTTATCGACCGGGCCCTGAAATTTTTCTTCACGAAACCTTTAGGTAGAGAACACGCTCGTGGGTTGTACAATATGGCATTTTGTTTCTATACATGTTTTACAAATCGTTTTACACCTAACCTACACAATCTTAGTTTGTTTGTTTCTACTCTTTATTGTGAAATTTCACAATGGACAATTTCACAATATTTTATAATAAACCCGCCCATTGTGAAATTTCACATTAAAGAGTAAAAACAAACAAACTAAGAAGTTGTAGGGTAAGTGTAAAACGATTTGTAAAACATGTAAGTACATAAATAAAATGTCGTATTGTACAACCCACGAGCGTGTTAAGTACCCAAAGGTTTCGTTACAATAAAAAGGCCCACTTTTACACACATGTTACACGCATATGATTATGACAATTTTTAAAACCAATTTCACTATGAAGTGTTTATATGTATGTATGCGTGTAACATGTGTGTAAAAGTGTGATTTTTTATTGTATTCGATCAACAGAATTGTAATGCGATTCCGGTTATTTTAACAAAATATAAAATGGTGACCCAGCCGGGAATCCAACACGGGGGATCTTACAATATAAGCTCAGGCGACCTAACCATTTTGGCAATGTGCCGTGTCTCACACTATTCACAGTGTTATTTTACAATTAATAATCGAATTTCCGAGAGTTTCCCAGCATTCAGTAACGATTATTTTAACAAAGCTGTTAAGTTAGGTGGTGTTATCCAAATGCTATCTAGCCAGGGCCAAAGTTGCACAACCTGCATAGCACTTTGAATCGAGCAATACAATACACGAATCTCGGTTGAAGAGTTTTGTATAGTACGTGTTCGTACTATTTGCATGGTGACAAGTGCCTCTGGGATTCTGGGTAAACAACATCCTCACTGCTTCGAGTCCCGCTGCTGTGAAGCATCCCGTAGAGGTTAACGGAACGTCGTTTCGCCTTCTATGATTCAGTATTTTTTCCTATTAGATATATACCGTAAACTGGCCCTAAGTATAACCTCCTGTACAAACAATAAGTGGAGTCATCTAGTGGAAAGGAAGAAAGTTTGTACGATTATATTTATTTTGTCATGAACATAACTAGATGCTAAACGAAAATAAAATTAAAAATATGAAGTATAATAACGGAGATATGTACTGTAAACCTAAAATTAACGGTAAATAGTGTCAACATATAATTAGTGATAGTTTCATTGTTATATTTTGTATTTGTTATATATAAACGCTGTTTATTAATCAAATAAAATAAAAGAAACTAAACGAATCGCTATGTGAGTGATCAGTCGCCTGCGTGCATTTTTAACACGCTTTTATTATTAGGTCGACCTGTATGTAACTAACTATGTAATGGAATCTAAGGTAACTAACTTAACCATCTTCCAAGGATCATAGCGTCATGAAAATTGGCAGCTGTATGTAGTTCTGATAACAATACAATAATATGGTACTGTCGAACTGATCTGATGATGGAGTCGGAAGATATGAACTGGAACTTCATGATGGAACATCGTATCATAGCTGTGTTTAGACTTGTTAGAAAAGTCTTGGAATGAACTTTGACCACGATTAGGTTTCAAGGTCTGATGATAAGGCCGGAAGATAGGCACTGGCATTCCATGATGGAATATCGTATCATAGCCGTGTTTGGACTTGTTAGAAAGGTCTTGTAATGAACTTTGACCACGAATTAGTTTCAAGGTCTGATGATGAAGCCGGAAGACAGGAACTGGCATTCCATGATGGAATATCGTATCATAGTTGTGTTTGCATTTGTGAGAAAGGTCACGTAATGGACTTTGAAAACGATCAGGTTTCAAGGTTATAAAAAACCGATTGTATATTGACTTGTAAATATTGAGTGTAAACAGTGTAAATATTGACATAGGTGCCTGTATAAAGCGTGTTTTTAGTGTTTTTTTTAATAAACTATTAATTTATTGTGTTTCGGAATAATTTCTGCTCTCAACGAACCTTGTCAAACTTTGTCAGGTGGATAGGATCTGGTAAGCATCCGGAGCTTTTCTTATAATTGGACTTTCAGTCAACTAATATACCCATTTAGAGTTTTGATAATAATACTTGCTCGTATGTATTTTTGTAGGATTTATCCCAGAAATGTGCATTAACTTAAGCTGCATAAAGAGATCTGGAGAGTTCTGGAAATGGCCAGATGTTTAAGATCGGATGCTGTATAAACCCAAAGACGGGTCAAAAAATATAAAACCACCAGCGCTTGTCATATAAAAAGCGTAAATAAAACCATAACCGCAAAACATATACAATATCAGTTGCAGAACATCCGGGGCATTTGATGTATTATTCCTGTTAATTTTATTTTGTTATTATTCAACGGATTAGTCATATTTTGTTATGTGAACATTTTTTTTTATTGCATATTATTTAGGATTGTTTGTCTGTCTGTTGAGAATTAAATACAAAGCAAAGCACCATCCTAACGAATTCGTACTGATTCAATGACATTTCTGTGATGGTACATTGTTGGGCTCATTGTCACCACTTGCAAAAAATCACAGAAACATCCCGGGATACTTTTTCAATTATATTAGAATTTTTTCGTATACGTTATATAATCTACTTTTAATTTTAAAAACAAACGGTTTTGTATCTATAAACTATATAGCGTTATCGTCAAAATTATATGAAAATTGGTACATACATTGATAGGGCAGTTTACGATATCTAATTTCCTGAAAATTTAATTTTCAAAAAAAAGGTATAATAATAATAATAGGATACTATATTTAACTCAATAAAACGGGCGAGTTTATTGCGTTGAAGAATTATCTTACAGCTAACTTAACCTAATGGAACAATATTGTGTGCGGAAAAATAAGATAAAACTATTTAAACAATCAATTTAAAGAGGCAATTCGTACATTTGAATTTAAAAAAAATATATGTAAGGACGCAGGGATGGAAATAGTGTCGATTTGTGTCGATTTTTTAAAAATTGTTGATGAACTGGGTTGCGCGACTTATGCCCCATCCCATAAGATTGTTTTAATATAAACAATGACAAATAAATAGAGCCACGATAAAAGACGGGTGTAACATAGTGTGTAGAAAAGGCGATTTTTAATATTTTTGTATATTTATCGTATCTTCAACTGTTGTATCTTGAATTTTCGGTTGGTCTCTAGTTTCCCATTGCTTGAAAATCCCTGTCGGCGAGTGCGACGAACGTACGATAAACGCTTCCGTAAATATTTGTTATCGCATTCGGATCGCACCGCAAACACAAAGCTCGTCCTGCGTTGTTTGAACGGCTGGCAAACTTCTATCTTCTTGCACACAGCGCGGGCATATGCATGCACTCGACGCATACTGCTTGACCTTAAAAGGGATAAAATACACACACACACATATATATATATATATATATATATATATATATATATATATATATATATATTTATATATATATATATATATATATATATATATATATATATATATATATATATATATATATATATATATATATATATATATATATATATATATATATATATATATATATATATATATATATATATATATATATATATATATATATATATATATATATATATATATATATATATATATATATATATATATATATATATATATATATATATATATATATATATATATATATATATATATATATATATAT
>OX155963.1:10911680-10947390 GCA_944548615.1 Micropterix aruncella | reverse complement strand
TCTGTTTTAGAGTGGTAATAACTGCTTTTCATGAGGAGTTTATTTTATAAAAACAATCAAATATTATATAACTGATAATTAATATAATGAAATGAAATATTTTGGACTAATTAAATTAAAAAAAAAAAATGTTAGTTTTGTTGTATAATCCTATTTTTATTATCCTTACTTAATATTAATTACTATAAACCATTTATTTTTGCTACGAAAATAACAGGAAACGAATGGCAAACCCTTAAACTGATGCTTATTTGATTCTGTCACCCAACTGGGACTAGCCTATTCTTGGGTGAACAGGGCTCTAATAATACAAGTAATTATTTACAAGTTGTAGTAAAATGCTCATAAAACTAAGTTCCCTTAAAATGGGGACCTAAAATGTATATATATTATAAATATATACATATATATATATATATATATATATATATATATATATATATATATATATATATATATATATATATATATATATATATATATATATATATATATATATATATATATATATATATATATATATATATATATATATATATATATATATATATATATATATATATATATATATATATATATATATATATATATATTTTCAAATTGAAATTATGTTTATTACTAAATAAATGAAATTATAAAATAAATGAAAGGGCACTTATCTGGTCTGTGGCGACCAGGAGCGACTTCACGCCGTTTTTCTTCTCCTCTTTCAGTGTTTGCTGTTTCCTGCTGTGGTATTGGAAAATGACCAAACCGGCTTCCTATTTTCTCCTACAGCGGTAACACAACAATTCGAAAGATGAGAATCAGAGCTGAAAAATAATGGCGATTAGTGTATCTTAAAAACTAATGATAATTAAAAATGTGTATCAATATTTCGGCTCAGCCGTCGTCAAGATATGTGACATTTCTGAAATCGAACAATTCGTTGAAAATTTAAATTCAAGGAATCGAACAAAAAGAAATGGATTAATAATATTTTACACGATTTAGTTAAGGTACCATAACCAACCGTGCAAAACGTTATTTTAAAATGAATGATTATAAATTAAAATAAAAAGCATTTGATGATTATGATAATATGATAAACAGGATTATGATATTGGTCTCAATAGGCAAAATTAATAAGGTAAACAGGATTATGATAACATGGTCTCAATAGGCAAAATTAATAAGGTTTATATATATATATATATATATATATATATATATATATATATATATATATATATATATATATATATATATATATATATATATATATATATATATATATATATATATATATATATATATATATATATATATATATATATATATATATATATATATATATATATATACATATATAAAATTTCTTTTTTTAAGAATTCATTTAAAGGATGACACTTTGATGAAAAAATTAAAATAATAATAATAATAATTATATATATATATATATATATATATATATATATATATATATATATATATATATATATATATATATATATATATATATATATATATATATATATATATATATATATATATATATATATATATATATATATATATATATATATACATATATAAATATATAAATATATAAATATATATATATATATATATATATATATATATATATATATATATATATATATATATATATATATATATATATATATATATATATATATATATATATATATATATGCCGTAATGTTTAATTATATGCCGTAATGTTTTTTTTTTCAAATATTGCAAATGACCAACGAATTCTGGCGAATTTAAATAAATAAATTAAATAATTGTGGCAGCTATTTAATTTGCTTTTTTTCCTTTAGTATGTTTTTCAACACATATGATAACTGAGTTTAATAATAAAATAATAAAATTTTTGAAAAAAAATACTCTGCATCTTTATGAACCACAGGGAAACATATTTTTCATCAATTTATAAAAAAATTATTACACTAATTTTCACAAAACTGAACATGCATGTTATTTACATCGCCCTTTAACAGTTTTATATATGAAATTTTTTCCTATTTCGACCTCTTTTGACATGCCCATGGTCCCCTCTCTCGTGGCTATCAGGGTCATTGACAAATTATGGAAGTATTATCTTTATATAGAGCTTTTGGATATCATGTACGGCATATCCTATAAATAAGTGTATTTTATAAATAAATAAAAAAAAAGTTCCTAATTGGGAACCTTGTTTAAATCTCAATGGCCATCCCGACTAATAAAGCGATTTAGGCAAATGCGAAACTCGAATAAATAAGAGGAATAAAAGGGAAATGGGAATTTAATCAAACAAACATGGAGTGGGCGGAGGGACGACAAGGATCGCTAAAGCAATTACGTTCATGCCGAAAGTTAGTAATATATTTCCCCAAATACCTCGACCCTGTTCACTGAACAGGAAGTCTATCTTATTATTTCCACTGGATAATATTTCACGGGTATATAAATGAAATTATTAGATGTAATACCCATTTGGGAAAATTTTGAAATGTATGCCGGCTGTTGGTTGTATAATCACTAATTAGGAATGGCGTATGAAAGGCGGAAATTCAAAAACTTTAAAACTAAAGATGAGCTAGTATGCGCCACAAGGACACGGTAGAAATTAAAAGCTCATAAACATAGAATTATAAAAAAGCATGATATTTTCCACATAACAAAGTGTAAATAGGTAGAGAAAGTAACTGGACCATCTATGTACCAAAACGGCTAATAATCTTCTCGACCGAAAAGCCAACCATACCACAAGATACTTATATAATACGGATTACGAATTGTAAAAGCTATATAATCAACCGATAAACCGAAATTAAAAACTCAAATGTATTTCATTTAAACTAACTTCCACAAATAGAGTGCTAAAAATCGTACAGTAAAACTTATTTTCGTTTATCGACCGCCAAAGCCACGACAAAGCAATTCACTACCTTTAACTTGGATTCAATAAGGAGTAAAAGAAATATAAAAACTAGTGGTAATAGTAAGTGTTTAATTAAGATGGCTGAAGTCCGTTTTATGGGAACTGCTAATTAAATCTTTTGACTGACAATCAAAAGATATTGTCGAAGGATTTTTTGAAATTGGTTATTGATATATTTTTTTTCGGGAGAGTGAAGACGGGTACCTTAGGTTAGGTTAGGTTTCAGATTCGTATCAGGAAATAACGTACCCCTCACGTAAGGTTAGGTTAGGTTTCAGTTTCGTATCGGGAAATAACAAAATACTGGAATTTTACTTTTTTAATTGAATTATATAATGTAAGTGTTTAGGAAGTAGACATTTGGCGGAAGTCCGTTAATATGGTAGATGCTAATTAAATCTTTCAACTGACAATCAAAAGATATTGCCGAATTTTTTGAAATTGGTTATTGATAGATTTTTTTCGGGAGTGTGAAGCGGAGTACGTTAGGTTAGATTAGGTTTCAGAGCCGTGTCAGGAAATAATAAAATACTGGAATGTCACTTCTTTATTTGAATTATATAATGTATAGGAACCTTATGTATATAGTAAACCTTTCTTGAGGCTATTTTCCGAAACCCTCTTAGATTATGTAATAATTTACATACATACTATATACTACACTATGGCAGCAATTTTAAAGACGCATTCACGTCAAAATAATAAATTACTAGCACTATTCAAAAATCATCATTAAAAGTACTCGCCTAAACACAAATAAAAATAATCAAGATGATATATGATCAACAGTAGTCAAATATGATCGTTATTTATTTGGTCGTTATGGGTGACTTGCACCAACCGGCTTGTTGACTTCTGCTAACCGTAGTTAGGTAACCACGAAAAACAATTTACCAGCCGGTTAAATTATGTCGGTTTGCATTAACTATTTGGACGTCCCAGTTAACTAACGCCCGGCTGGAGTCCGCAAAATAGATTTTTGAGTGTTTGAACATAACCATAAACACAACTTAACTCGAGATCACTGGCCTCAGCCAATCACAGCACTTCAAAATGGCGGACGAGATGTTCTCAGCTGATCAGCTGTCAAACTGCCAAACGCTTGTGTTCATATCTCGCTTTCAAGTCTTTTTAGTCAACATCAGATATATCGGAAAACATTTTACGAGTGCAATAAACAAAAAAAGCGAAAATAATTTTTAAAAATCACGGCTTAGGCGACGCAATTAAATCTAACCTCGAAAATTGACAGCTAACATTTGACAGCTCGCTAACGGCTGGTTAGTGGCGCTAACCGGGCACCAGGGCTCGCTTAGGAAATATAACTGCGGTTAGCTTAACAGGTACAGGCATGGTACAAGCAGTTTCGAGTATTCAACTTTGGTTAGACTCTTTAAACACGGTTATCTATTTTAACCGAGCTTGGTGCAAGTGGCCCTATGCCATCGACATTATTACAGTTGTGCACGACTACGAAGCTAAATTGCCCTAAATTTAGGCTGCTGCCAGGAATGTCTCGGGTCGTACGCCATAGTCGGATAAGAAACACACCATCTTTTGGCAAAACGTGAAGTTGTAGAGATTGTTGGCAAGCGGCGAAATCCGCGATTTGCGAGTGACGTTCACAAATACGGTTGATTATAAAACCGCACCGGTCGCCAACTTATTACTAAGTTTGCCGGGCGAGCGGCTGATGTCATCTTTGCATCACGCACGTTGACAGTGTTCCAAGTCTGCGGACGGAGCGTGCCGTTCGGCTTCCGCTCCTTTTCATCAGCCATGCTCATCGGGTCACTCGCCGAGTCGCATCATTAACAGAAATAGATAAGAAAAATTGAAATTTTAGAAGCTTGTAGGATTTTAAATGGGTGTTAACGAAGCGAAAGTTACAAAAATAGAGACGTCAACTAAAACGGGCGAACCCGTCACCTCAGGAAGTTTTAACGATTGGTCGTTCTATCTGCCGTGAAGTGAACGCAGAGGACTTGGACAAAACAGTCCACCGTCAAGCTCCGCCACATGCCCGTAAGAGGCCAACGCCTTATCCGCGAGATAATCAGGTATGTTACCCAACGGGCTTACACTGACGCCCTTACTTCGAATTGCGACCAGATTACTCCGGTCTCTCGACTGGTTACGAGTTCGAGGTTGCTTGCGCGGTCCTCTCCCTTACGAAGAGGTGAAACGGTGTAAACCGAATCTATCGCGGACCACGGCGTTCTTTGCCCGGCTGTTCACCCGGTATCGGGTAGCCGATGTTCCTTTCAAGAGCAGTCGCCGTAAGGTAAGCAACCACCCCCGCTCTACAAGAAACAGTACTGCTTTCAGACTCCCCCCGACTATTAGTCAGAATGCACAATCGACTGACTCACTCAGGTGAAACTAGCCCTAAAGCCAGAGTCCTAGCCGATGCGTGGAGGCCGCCGGATGGGTGTTGACCCGTGAGTGTGGCCTACCCTGAACAAAATGGGTCTTCGTGGCCAACTCAGCAAGGGCCCATTAGCTACCATTAGTGAAAGTTACACAAAAGGGAAGAAGAAACTCAAGACATTTATTAGGGCCACAGCCTGTACTAAGACAGACTCCATGAATGGCGATGATTTGGTCGTATGCGCGCACTTAAATGATAACGTAATTGAAATAATATTATACTCTTATTTATATTTAAAAATATCAAAATAGCATGGTTAATGATAGACAAAATTTAAAGAAAAAAAACCGACTCTATTTTATTTATAAGTCCAGCAGCCATGTCATGGTTAAACTTAGAAGGGGCTATCATAATTGAATGCCTATACAAAGTTTCGTTTCTATGCTTTTGCCCGTCGAGAAGTCCCCTCGTTTAATTGAACTGGCGTTTTCTCGACAATAGTATGAATCAAAGATATGATTTCTCTGAATTTTTCTTGTCTCGTAAAATATACTAGCTTACATCCCCTTACCTTTTCCCGAGTTGGTCGGGTTGGCTTACTAGATGAACTTTATTCATCCTAACTCAAAAGATACAATGCCAAGAGTTTTGAAGGATAGGTATATTTGATGAAACTTTATGTGATGTAGGTATATAATACTGCCTTGAAAATACTTTCTTATCTGTTTGACTTTGTTTAGTGCTCTTTTACGTCGCGAAGCTAGCAAGAAATATCGCTTATTCGGTTTGAATACCCACACTCCAAAAGTTGAAGAGCAAAGGCGTCAAAATAAAATACAGTCATTTGCTTTGGCTTGGTATTACGCAATATAGTTTAATAATTACAATATTATTACTGTAATTCGTTTCGCTAAAGTTAGTTTGTAGCGAATGCTTTCGTGCAGCTTGGGCCACAAGTTCCACTTTGTTCTCCGATCGGCTCAACTCGCGATTCAGCTCCTATTCGGAAGCCTCCTCGTGCGGACGGCTACCCCGAGTAAGACTCTCGCGTCTCAGGTCTCAAAGCTGATGGACCGGTTTCTCCTGGCGGGATTTCATCCTGGCGCTACTGGATGGTTGGCGCACCGTACGGCGACGCCAATCGGTTCTGCACTCTGACTAATTGCTGAAGGAGTCTGGAGACAATGATAATATACTGTCTCCTAAGCAGCAGGGGTGGATGTTGACCTGTTGTCATGCCACTCTTGAAATGACCTTGGACCACTCGATCCCGTGTGGCACTACGGGCAAAGAACGCCCAAGTCCGCGATAAATTCAATTTGAATTACCGCTGTAACACAACATGTAGAGGCCACGTAAGCGACTTCGGACCCGTAACCAGTCGGGAAGATGTTAATACGGAGATATCCTACCAAAACTGGTATCTAAGGGGCGACGCTGCCCGCTGGGTACCTTTTCCGGTACCTCGCTGTAAGGCGTTGGTCTCCAACGGGTTGTTAGCGAGTTAGACAGTAGATTGTCTTGTCTCTAAGCCTTCTACGCTCATCCCATGGCTGAAAGAACTATCACATATCGTTATACCAGCCTGGGGTGACGGGTTCGCATGTTGTAGTCTACACCGCCATACTGCTAACGCTAGTCGTAGTAGTTGGATAGTTCAAACATATATTTTTTTCGGATGGTAAACTCTTAAACCACCATAGATGCTTAGAAATACTAAGAAATGACAAAGATAGAGGTTCTCGCAGGGTTCTCTCCCTCTTCTCTTATTCGCAGGGTTCTAAATCACGTTTGTTTGCATTCTAGCATTAAAAATAACGAATCTATGAAGAATTCAATCACCTGTAGGTGCTAGGGTCAGGTGCCACTGGTACTACGAGAACAGCATCCACTAAGTCATTATAAGTTATATTGTGCCTACCACTACTAGGCATTTCCCTAACAATACATCATCTATATCAGTAAATACAAGATTTCTCAAAATAGCTCCTATGTAATAAAAATAAATTTAGGATTAGAGTTTTCACCGTATGTTTTCTTGAACCTTTTGAGTTTCATGGATTCTAAAAAAGTGATTTCTGGAAAATATGTATACATGTGGCTCTATATACTTATATACGTCTGTCTCTTTGGTAGAGTCTGACCAGACACAGACCCAGTACTGAACCGTGAGGGTTACCCATCGACGCAGGGCAGATGGGCGGTGCTGACTACAATGGCGAACCTATCATCTCAGGCTGGTGTAACGATATGTGATCGTTCTTTCAGTCGTGGGATGAGCGTAGAAGACTTAGACCAATGACAATCCACTATCTAGCTGCGTCAACTAGCCCGCAAGAGACCAACCCTTACCGCCCTGGAAGGATAGTTAACCTAGCGAGCAGACCAAGAGCCCTAGCTACCAGTTATGGCCGGATAACCTACTCCGGCCTCCTAACTGGTTACAGGTTCGAAGTCGCTTGCGCGATCCTCTCCCTTAGGTAGCGTGAATTCGGTGACTACCGAATCTATCCCGGACCACGGCATCCTCTGCCCGGCTGTTCACACGTTGTCGGGTAGCCGAATGATCGTTTCAAGAACGGCTGCCACAATGTAAACGACCGCCCTCGCTCTATAGGAAACAAAGCCGATTCCAGACTCCCCTGGCTCTCTGTCGGAGTGCTAACGCCGCACTATGATTCCCAGGTGAACTAGCCCACAGGTACTTAGTCCTACCCGGGCTTACACTTCTGCTTGGAGGCTGCCGGATGGGTGTTGACCTGTGATTTCGGCCGACCCTAACACATGGGTGATAATAGCTCAACTGTACTGGGCACATTAGCTCTCGGCGAAGGGCATGGCATTCTCCTATTTCCATTACTGTTTATCGTGTTCCATAGACTATAGACTATAGTATTGGCACAGTATACCGAGAGAACAGTAGACGCTTTCTCAAGCGATAGGGATTGCGGGGATAGGGTGCAAGGGAAGTAAGTAGAGGCGTACGTCTCAAATAACGCATTTATACTTAGAAAACTACTTTTGTGAGAAAAAAAATATCCGCATGATTAATTTTAATTTCGATATAATAACGCCAATTACGAACTCCTGAAAATCATCAATCTGTGAAGACTTCGGGTCAAATACGTTATTATTTGCCTACCTTCATTATGCTGGGCAATATTACAATAATAAAAACGAAGTTCGTAGGAATGCGCACGGCAGCCGTCGGAACGGCAAAACGGCGGTATCGCATTATGTTTGATATGACCTGCGGTAAAATTATTAGGTAATATATATATATATATATATATATATATATATATATATATATATATATATATATATATATATATATATATATATATATATATATATATATATATATATATATATATATATATATATATATATATATATATATATATATATATATATATATATATATATATATATATATATATATATATATATATATATATATATATATATATATATATATATATATATATATATATATATATATATATATATAAATTATTTTCAATAATATATAAAATTAGATTCATGAAAAGTTACTTATCTGGGGTCCTGGTGGACCAGAAACATTTAAACGATAGTTAATGTCCTCTTTAAATACTTAGGGCAGCGGCACCTGTTTCCGCAATTGATAACCTATGATGTTCTTAGTTATTGCAGCCGAATTACTGTATGCCCTTGGATGTAATACGTATAGGAGGATGGTTTCTGTAACAGAAATGGATGTTAGTAACTTATTTTAGAAGAAATTATATGATTGAGAATATTTCGACACTAGTCGTATTCATCTCTATGACATTTACACACTTAAAATATCAAAATTTACGTACTTAAAATATCAATATATATATATATATATATATATATATATATATATATATATATATATATATATATATATATATATATATATATATATATATATATATATATATATATATATATATATATATATATATATATATATATATATATATATATATATATATATATATATATATATATATATATATATATATATATATATATATATATATATATATATATATAAAATCTAATTTGTTATTTTTACCAACACAACCGTGGCACTCCAATAAGACTCAGGAAGTGAACTCGCCTTATCATAGGAGTGCCAAGCAAGGTGGGCTCGGTTTCACTTTACTTGGCACATTAGGAATAATTTTATGCACTTTAACATATAGTTTATGCACAATTTGGCCAGGGCACAGACAGATGCATGCCTAAATTTAGAAGCATATAGCGGTATTTTCTGGATTGTACATTATATTTCTTTTGTGCTTATTGGGTTTGAATGTTTATGTAACGAATAAACAAATAAATAAATAAATTTGCGTTTAGCGCGTGCGAAGATTGGCGAATTTTCCAAAACGTTTGAACATCTCCGTTGGCGGAGTAGTAGACATGTGACGGTAATATGCGGGCCTTGGGACCCGTGGCGTAACTCGCCTCGTTTCCAATTTTGTCTAAGAGACGCTACTGTCTGGTATACTATGGTATTTGTCTCCAGGAGAAATCCGACTATTCATGCTATTTAGGAGCTCCGACTGATCATACTGGCTTAGGGAGTTAATGGGCCCTGTCACAGTTTGGCCACTAAGACCCACTTGAATAGGGTCGGTCAAACGCACGGGTCAACACCTATCCGGCGGCCTCCACGCAGAAGTGAGAGCAAGGATGGGACGTCAATCTTCGAGCGCTCCTGGACAGCTTGCGCACCACGCAGCGTCAGCCAATCGATTGTGCATTCCGACTAACAGCCGGTGGAGTCTGAAAACAGCAATGTTTCCTATAGAGCTGGGTTAGTTGTTAACCTTATGGCAACTGCTCTTGAAACGACCATTCGGCCAACCGATCCCGGTGTATAAGCCGTACAAAAGCAGCCGTTGTTTGTGATAGATTCGGTAGACACTGTATCACCGCTTTATATATGGTGAGGAGCGCGCAAGCGACCTCAATCCTGTAACCAGTCAAGGGGCAGGAGGTATGCTGAAGGTTAATTCCAGACGGAGATATCCTTCCAGACTGGTAGACAGGGAGCGAGGCTGCCGCTGGGTACCTTTCCAGGGGCCTCGCCATAAGGCGGTGACCGCTGTCGGGTAACGTTACTCTGGTGTCGTAACTAGACAGTGAACTGTATTTCAACCCAAGTCTTCTGCGCTCACCTCACGGGAGAAAGAACGATCCAATATTGTTAGAACTTCCTGAGGTGACGGGTTTGCACGTTGTAGTTGACAGCTCTAGTTGTATATGCTTTTGCCCTTTAATAAAAATCTTGTTAGCTTTTGCGAGAATCTCTTAGCTATAGGGAAAATCGTCATAATGGAATTCGAGCGCCGATCGCGTAATATCTCACCTAGCTCCAGGGGAATTTCCCCGCTCGATTGCCGTGGGAAATAAAAAGTTGGCGTTGACCGCGCGGCGCACTGTAGTCAATATGAGCTCACCAAGATGACAACTAGAGTTGTCAACTACAACAGGCGAACCCGTCAACTCAGGAAGTTTTAACGATTAGTCGGCAGATGACAATATTATTTCGAACGCAAGATGACAATATGAACCGATATGACAATATTATTTCGAACGCAAAATAAATGGTTACGGGAAAGCATGATGAATACCAATGTACGGGCCCGGTAGAATAGTGGGTAGGTCGCCTGATCTTACATCGTAAGGTTCCGATTCCGATTCCCGGCTGGGCCACCATTTTCTGTTGAGATAGAATTAACGGAATTTCATTTTCAATTCGACATGTCGATCGAATGCAATAAACAAGACACACACGTACACACAACTTACACACAAGGTTGTGACCAAGGCACCCGCCCGTTGTGAAATTTCACAATAAAGAGTAGAAACAAACCACCATAGTTTTTTGGTGAAAATAAAATGCTAATACTGTCTTGTCCACTATACTGTCACTCCATAGACTAGTATTGGTCTCCAGGAGAAGTTCAACTGTGCATACCATTGCACGTTTAATAAAAATATTGTTAGGTTTATCGCGAATCCCTTAGCTATAGGGCAAATCGTCATAATGGAATTCTAGCGCCAATCGGGTAATATCTCACCTAGCGCCAAGGGGATTTCCCCGCGCGATTGCCGTAGGAAATAAAAAGTTGGCGTTGACCGCACAGCGCACGGTATTCAAAATGAGCTCACCAAAGCGACAATAATATTTCGAAGGTAAAATAAATGAAGGGTTACGGGAAAGAATTATCAATGTCAATGTACGGCCTAGTAGAATAGTAGCTAGGTCGCCTGATCTTATTGTAGGGCTTCGGGTTCGATTCCCGGTTGGGTCACCATTATCCATTGGGATAGAATTAACGGAATTGTATTTTCAATTATGTCGATCGAATGCAATAACAAAAAGAAAACACACACACAGTAGTTGAGTTGTCAACTACAACGGGCGAACCCGTCACCTCAGGAAGTTTTAATGAAATAATAATTCGAAATAACGAAATAGCGAAAGATCTTGAGCGCAGATGACTTAGGACAAAACAATCCACCGTCAAGCTCCGCCACCTGCTCGTCAGAGGTCAACGCCTTACGGCGAGGCACCGGGAAAGGTACACATCGGGCAGCCTCGCCCCCTGAATATCAGTTTTGGCTAGATCCCACAGATCGAACTCAACTGCGCACGACTCGACAGCTGCAGACAGCCGCAGACGACACGACAGCCGCAGACAGAAAGGCCTTTCCATGTTAGTCGCTCTTAGAGGAGGCTCCCAGATGGGAGGTGAACAGTGAGTTGGGCTGACTTTTAAAATCAGGCCATCAGGCACGGTCCTATAAGGTAAATTATGGTACTCGAATGATTTCAAATAAAAAAAATATTTTTATAACATGTTGTCACGCTAATGCGCTTGTATTGACCACAGTGCGGCGCCTCGCCGCGGATTATGTATGCCGTGTTTCTTTCCCGCTACAGCGGCCATGAATGTTTCAGCAGTTTTCCCCACTACAGTATTCCATCATTCGTTGCCAGCCGGCCGAAGATGTACCGCCGCGTCGCGTTATTTTGTAAATTCATCCGCTTTATATACGGCCGCCGCGCCGGCCCGCAGCCACAAAGAAGCTGGAAATGTATTCCGGCATATTTTCGCCTCGAGGGCTTTTTTCGGGTTTACCTTGGGCGTCTGCCTAGCGATGGGGAATCTTGAGCGGAATGTAGAAGTATGCGGAGTTTTATTATTCCTTGACGGGCGCCACCCGTAGATTATACTAAACCAACTCACAAGCATACTGGTATATCTACATTAAACCCTATATACTAATATCTATAATATTTCTATGAGGAATCCTTAAAAGCCCACAATTTAATGTGGATGCCGAGTCTTGATCGATGCCGTATTCTTGCATGGGTTGGTAAATAATTCCATCGATGCGAACGCGATTTTGGAGCGCATTGAATTTTATGTTCCTTTCCGCCCTGTTCGATCGCATCGACTATTTCATCTCCCTGTGGTGAAAACCAACGCATCTCAAAATGCATTTCTATACAGAGCGTGTCATAGATATAATACAGACTTTTTAAGTGTGGACATATTACACTCATCAAAAACCTCGTATAAGAACTCAATAAAAAAAAATCTAGAGTCTATCTAGATGATCACAAAACATTTATGCATATTATATTTCATTTAATTTAGTTCAAGGACATAATTTTATCTCAAGTATATTCATTATATTAACTATATATCATACCTAAAATTAAATATAAATATATTTATATACATACATAATATATTTTTATCTATTTTGTCTCTCCCTTTCACCCCACTTCCCATCCTGATTCCCCCCATTCTCAAGCGGAAACAATATAAAATTATATTGCGTTCATTTTGTATACTTTATATTCGGAATCACATTAATGGATTTTTGTCACTTTTAAATAGGTTTTTATTGCATTGTATGTAGTTCTGTTTGGTACCAGAATAAAATAAAATAAATTAAAATAAAATAAAAATAAAATAAAAATAAAATATCTCAGGTATCTAATCATTCCGTGCAGCTTGGGCCTGATACAATGGCGTAACTAAGCCGGTGCATCCGGTGCAGTACACTGCTGGTTCGGTGGGCCAACATGGAACTACCGTTTACAATCGAGGTTCCATCCATCTCTGCTGGGAAACTAAGGAAGCCGAAATAATGGATAACTCAAACTGATCGATGATTTTTAGGTAGCGAATGGTTTCGTGCAGCTTAGGTCATTCACTTTTCCAATTTGTTTCAAGTGAATTCAAATTATTTTATTACTCACACCGAAGGCTGCCGCTAACCCTGAAGTGGTTCCGATACAACGATACCTTTTAATTCAGTATTCAGTATTCAGTATTCAATTTATTCATTCAGAATATACAATAAAAGCATGAATTATAAGTTAAAGCTAATTATCGCATATTAGAATTCGTCAGTTGCTGGTAATATAATAATATATGTAGATATAAAACTATTAAAGCAGAAATATTCATTAATTTGACAATAGCGTTGACTAACGTCGGCTTGACATGGCCAACAAGGAAAAAAAAATAGAGCTGAATCCATGTACATGAATATACATACAAAATAAATAATTATTATAAGAATATTAATAGTCATCTTAGGCACTATATACAAAAAATAATCACACAATAGAAAGTATCAAAACAAATTGTAAAAATTCAACGTATGTATATGGTCAGGTATGTTACGTTAAACATTGTAATCTACATATTAAATATTAAATTCATAATATTATTATTAAACAATAAAAACTAAAATGAGGTACCTGAAAGTTACATATTAATGTTATTCCCATTTGAAAGAATCGGCATGCTCAAAAAAATTACCCAGCTTTAGAAAGCATGTGTGGATTGCAGCTTTTGTTTAATAAATCTTTTAAACGCCTTTGTTTCCATCTTTCTTGTGGAGAGTGGTTAACGAGCTTATAACTCAAATATCCAAAAGACTTTTGTGTCTGCATAAGGCGTACTTTAGGCAGGATAACATCATCACGTCTGCGTGTATTATGGGAGTGCATATTCCCGTTTACCCCTTGTTCGTTAATATTAGATTTAGCATATAGTAGACATTTTAAAACATATTCAGACGTAAAAGTCAGTATTTTGTACTTAATAAAGTATGGTTCGTGTCACGGGATACTCCTGGAATTACTCTC
Organism: Micropterix aruncella; assembly: GCA_944548615.1. Classification (NCBI taxonomy): domain Eukaryota; kingdom Metazoa; phylum Arthropoda; class Insecta; order Lepidoptera; family Micropterigidae; genus Micropterix; species Micropterix aruncella. The sequence goes on along the minus strand of OX155963.1, from coordinate 10,932,885 downwards.
AGTGCTTTTTTCTGTTAAATGAAAACCCTAGAACTGTCTGTGGCATTCCCCCATATCAGTATACCATAAGTCATTTTAGATTGGAAATAGGCATGATACGCAGTTATTGCAGCGATTTCGCTAGCTAAGAACTTAATCTTTTTTATCGCAAATATTGCCGAAGAAAGCGCAGTTCATTAATATGGATTATTTATTGTCAATCAGGGTCTCCGGCCACCCATGAGGGTTGTTCTGTAGGTCAAAATTTCCAGAACGAAAACGTTGGAATCAAAAACGTACCGTGATTCCATTTACAGTAGCTTACCCATACACATCATTAATCCTTCGAGCTGTTTCTGCAGCGCTGGTTCCAAGGTGGAACTCGTATTCGTAAATAACACGATATTTTAAGTTTTCCATATTGTGAACAAAACGATGTCACAAAAAAATCAAATGGTGTGAAAACAAATGAATTACTAAAATCGAAACACAAATTAATAAATTCGAAGCATAAATTTAAAATACATTTGAATTTGGAATTCTTAACCAAACGTCAGATATATAACATCAAAATGGCCAGTTCGAGAAAACGCCAATTTCATATGTAAGAACCTAATATTAATATCAAAATGTTTCTCGAAACCATTCGTACTATATACCTATCCTGTTCGTAGAGTGCAAATGGTTTCGTGGTAGCGAATTGTTTCGTGCAGCTTGGGCCATAAGATCCCATTTGTTCTCGGATCGGCTCAACTCACGATTCAGCTCCTATATTCAAAAGCCTCCACGCGCGGGTAAGACTCTAGCGTCTCAGGCCTCGCGGCTGGTGTATCGGTTTCTCATGGTGGGACTGCCTCCCGGCTTTACTGGACGGTTTGTGCAACGTTCGGCGATGCCAATCGGTTGTGCACTCTGACTAATTGCTGAAGGCTATGGAAATATAATATCTCCTAAGCAGTGGGGGCGGATGTTGGTCTGTCGTCAACCACTCTTGAAATGACCATTGGTGTACCTGATTCTAAATTCAGAGCCGGGCAAAAGATGCCTCTGGCCCGCTATAGATTCAAACTGAACTACCGCTGTAATACAGCAGGTAGCGGCCGCGTAAGCGACTTTGGACCCGTCCCCAGTCGGGAGGTTAAAGGTATCCTGATGGTTAATTCCAGACGGAGATATCCTTCCAAAACTGGTAGCCAGGGGGCGAAGCTGCCCAGCTGGTTACCTTTGCCGGTGCCTCGTCGTAAGGCGTTGGCCTCTGTAGGGCATGTTGGCTTAGCTAGACGGTAGATTTGTATTGTCTCTAAGTCATCTACGCTCACCTCTCGGGAGATAGAAGGATCACTTCCGTTAAAATTTCCTGAAGTGACGGGTTTGCCCGTTGTAGTTGACAACAATAGTTGCTTAAGAAATGTATACGATTATTTCCAGACCCCCCCTCCCTCCTCCCCCCACCCGCGCCCCTGTTATACGCCGGAGTGCACAGTCGTATATTGTGGAAGTAATAAAACAGCTTGTTACAAAGAATAACTTTATATTCTAGTTCTTGTAAAAACTTAAAATTGATCACACTACTTATTCAGGAGCCCAAACTGTATAAACCTGGCAAAAATCAGAACTACCCTACCTTTTACAAGGTAAAATACAACTTGAACTGGACTCTTCTATGGCAGGGCAAATAAACTACAGTAAGTCTTCACACTCAGCAGCGGCAAAGTTTCAGCTAATAACATTATCCTATTAGTAATAGAATGAACAAAATTGTCCATCTTCTCTGTTATGCCACCATCAACTACATTTAAATATTCCTCACAGTTCTCGACCTCCAACTGATCGATCGCTACAATATGCTAAACCCCAAAAAACATCCACTTGCGATATATGGTAAGGCATCTGATCTTGGAATTAGGATGAGGACATCGAACCGAGAGTAGAATAATCTCAGGTAGTACATCATGGCGATGCACTTAAAATACAGAGCGTAAGCATATTATACTTTTAAATGGTTTAAAAATATATTTTTTATTCTTGTTAGATTTTGAATATTTTATGTGGCGTTTAGAGGACACAGAATTGTAGCTAGGCTATTTTCGGGAATAATATGGGTTCGACGGCTTTGTTGCCTTGATGGAATGACGTACTCACCTGCGAACTGCCAATCGTATATAAAATTCATAGCCGCCGAAATGATAAAATATACCTATAGGCTGTTCTGAAAATATCCTAACCCATATCTAATATTTATTGTGTTTCGGGACTTATTTTAGCTCATGTAATAACCTTTTCGGCGAGTCCGTCAGACGGGGGCGTGCCGTCCCTTTTAGGTGCTCTCGGTACATTGACGAGAGAGATTGGGTGCATTGAAGAGAGATATATACATATGTATATAAAATATATTCCTGATTCTGTCCTGAGTCCAGGGACTCTCAGAACAGACTATAGTTCGAATGTTTTAATAATATAATACTTTTGGATGATTTAGTGATTTTTTAACGTTGTTCATTGTATATATAGCGTATATATAGTTCATTGATCATACAGGTTAAGTTTTAAATTAGTGAGATCCCTGTAATGAGTAAATCAGCACGACGAAGTAAGAAACTTTTAATTTTAAAAAAAAATAGGAAAACGTCTTTTTTTTAAAAAATAAAAGACTTGTTTGAAAAATAGTATAAAAAAGTATAAGCAGGGTGTGATATCCAGCAGTAGATAAAATATCACTAATATTGTTTATTACCGATATTTTCCCTACTACTTGATGTCCCATCGCGCTCTATGTTTCTCAAACTTTTCTTCTTCTTTTGAAAAACCCAAAAAAAAAACAAAAAACATGCAGATTTTATTTTTTTTTAATCATGTTGTCTATTTTGTTGTACTAATTCACTCACTACAAGGATGTTACGAATTATAAACTCACTCTGTATAACGTATTAGATTGCTCAACTCTGTACTAGCAGCAGTTAGCAGTAGTGATGGGTGTGATCACGAATAGCAATAACAATAACGTGTGATATTTGCAATCACGAAGAACGCGTTACGAGAATTTGAAAGAACATGCTATTTGAATCACGGCTACGAACAGCACCGCGTTGCCATCACTCGGCGCCGCTACGACGCGACCGATCACGCGTGATTATATGATCAGTGATTGGCCGTTCTCACTGATCGCCGTCGAACGACCGCGCGGCGCGCCAGTGAACGATGATCGGTGAGCGCCTAATTGAACCGTTCATTTGGTTTCGTTCATTCTTGATGTGATCGGCGATCAGTGGATCAGTGATTTGCCGTTCGTTCTGGGCGAACGCCCGCGCCGGCTGGACGATGACTGATGAGTGGCGCGTTCATTTCGTACGTAACGTGAATTTGGACACTGTTGTCGCATGAATTTGGACACTGTTATCGCTCGTGTCGTAATCGTTCGTGTAAATGAGTTTGCTCATGATTTGTTAAAGCAATAAAATAACATTATTTCAGAAAGACGAACTCGGCTTAGCACCAAAAGAGCAAGAGAGATAATCTTTCTGAACGCTAATTCTTCTAATTACTAATAAATATTAAGCAAATATAATGCGCGTTTCTGTTATCAGTTATCACATTGACGAAACTTTGTTACTTAACGTTTCACAGTACATTTCAGTACAATCACGAAAATCACGAGTAGCAGTTATTATCACGCGTGAAAAATACCAGTAACGTGATTGTTGCGTGATTTAAAATTGAGAATCACGCCCATCACTAGTTAGCAGCTAGTTTGCAATGAACGTGTTAAACAAAGCAGTCTTTGGACATGCCGAAAAAAATCTACAGCCTGCTAAAAAATCTAGCAATATTACCGTAATTTCATAGTACCCATCTCTAAGAAAGAGTTAAGATACTATAAAACAACTATTGATCTAGGTACTTTTAGTAGTATTTTGGTAAATATTTATTAACAAAAGGAAACACAGTTCGAACAAAGAAAAGCAAATCGGTTGTGTCACACCAACATTTTCACAGCAAGTGGCCAAGAACTGATTCCATCTTAATATTGAATTCATAAATGGTTGACTGTAAGATATCGCTATAGCGATAAGTCCGCCATTTGTGCATAAATTGTATTTTTTATAAAACCAGCGTAATATTCATTGAGTTATGTTTTTATAGCACAATAAAGTTATTCTATTCTATTCTGTTCTATAAATAATGTCGATTATTATTATCCGAGAGGGCTCTCGGCCGGCGGACGAACCCGGAAGTTTATTATAGCAGTGCCGGTACTCACGTTAAAGTAGCAACTTTGAACTTAGCACGCTCGCAGCCAAATTTACCCTATCCAAAAATAAAAATATCCCCGAAGATGATTAATTCGCAATGGCCGCTTTGCGTTCGCCGCCTGTACTCACCCTTAATGGGCGAACTTGTTGGTAATGATCGTCCGCTTTGATCGCAAAAAGGAAGAACTTTGGCCCGGGGGTGTGCTAATGGCAAAACCAATTTAATTTGGGCTGAAGAGATGTGGGGGGGGGGGGAGGGGGGTGTTTATAGGTCACTCCAACCCCGGTTTTGGGCATTATCTGTTTCCTGCAGACTCGTTATTACATACCGTCAAACCGACGCTTAAGTTTGATATGGGGCTTAGGCAGATTTCTATTGGCTTCGAGGTTAAATCTCAACTGTTACTAACTCTTCAGCGTGGGTAGAAGTTTTGAATTGCTTCTTTCAATTGAATTCAACTGAAAGAAGCAATTCAAAAAATAAATAGTCCATGGCTTAGTCACACATACAATATATGACATAAGATTTTAAATAGGATAGAAAACTAATTTACCGCGTGAAATTTGTAGCACCCGCCGTTTCGGTGACGTTGCAGCCACCGTTGTCTAGGGTAGACTGAAGAGCTGTCATTCCGTTGTTTTGCGGGTAGGTCGCATACCGCTGCCGCCACTGCGTAGGTTATAACGGTGGTGGGGGGCCGGGCTCGGAGCGCGGGAATTTTGAAAATCCGTCTTGCACACAACACTCACTGTATCCTGTTTTGTGTCTTTGCGTTCGGCGTTCGGCGGCGGGAACATTTTAAGAAGAGGGTTCCACGTAGAAGAGAGTTTGTAACCGTCGTCTCTATTGAAGTTCGGGGTTCTTCTTATTTCAATGGCTTCCCGGATCATGTGAGGAAAGTAGAATTGTTCCTTGGATAGTACAATGGGATTTTGAAACTGCATCCAGCATCGCCGATTTTTCTCGCTGAACGTTTTTAACAGCTTTGATGTGTTCTGTCAGTCGTGTGGCTATGGGCCGTTTCGTTTGTCCAACGTAGGCTAGACCGCAGCTGCATTCGCAGTCTTCGATTTTATGACATAAGATATTTGGATAATGATGAATCCATACTCCAAGAGTATCATGCTGAAAAGTGTCGACGTCGAATTCATGACCAGACGGAAGGTTGGAAAAACCCGCCAAATCTGATAGTAAGGGCGTGACGTTGGCCCGTTGGATTCGCTTCCCAGTGCCTCGCGGAAAGTCGTTGGCTCCGACGGGCGTGTTGGCGTAGCTAAAAATATTGTTTCATCTCAAAGTCTCTACGTTTCCTCCAGGTAGATAAAACGATTAATATCGTGATACATTCCTGGGGTGACGGGTTCACCTTTATATTTTTGCTCAACTCTACATATTTTTGAAAACTTTTGATTGGAAATTATTGTATGATTTAAGTAACAATTGTATCAATGTTAACGATTGCATTATAAGAGTTCGTATATAAATGCATTACAGACTTAGATATTCACAAGGGTGTGGGAAGTGACTCATTACCGCCAGTATTCGTGAGGAACTGTGCCCATCATTTAGCACACCCTCTTACGTTATTATTTCGCTTGTCCCTCTCTCAGGGCATATTTCCCACGAAGTGGAAAGAAGCCCTTATCGTACCGATTCACAAAAAAGGCTGTAGAAACGATGTTATTAACTACAGGCCAGTGTCAATCCTCTCAGTACTGAGTAAGCTCTTTGAGAAAGTGGTTTACTCGCAGCTATACCCCTATCTCGCTACGTTTCTACCAGCACAGCAACATGGTTTTCTCAAGCAGCGCTCTGTGGTTTCAAATTTGGGAGAATACACCAACTTTATCATCCAGTCTATGGATAATCGGAAACAAGTGGATGCAATATATACAGATTTTTCAAAAGCATTCGACCGGGTCAACCACGCCATACTTCTGGACAAATTAAAGAGATTAGGAGTTCATGGCGATCTCTTTAGATGGATATCGTCATACGTTAATAAACGTCACCAATCTGTAGCCATCGGCGGTTTTCGATCCAACTACACATCCATACCCTCTGGAGTCCCGCAGGGTTCTCACCTAGGTCCTCTGCTCTTCAACGCGTATTTACACGATATTGGATCATGCTTTAAAAATGGGCCCTATATACTATACGCGGATGACCTTAAAATTTACGCCCAGGTTGAAAGCATCACCGATTGCCACCTAATCCAGGATGACATTAATAGGTTGTTTGAGTACTGCGAAAGAAACAGACTCTCTCTCAACGCTTTGAAATGCAATCAAATTACGTTCAGCCGTAAAAAAATTAATTTGCATTTTCAGTATTTTATCAACCACGATCCGATTCCCAACGCGCTGAGCATTCGCGACCTTGGCGTTCAACTCGATCACCGATTGACATTTGACGAACACATACAAGGTATTGTCAGTAAAGCGTTAAAAACCTTGGGCTTCATTAGTAGGGTCTCTAAGTCGTTCTCTGACCCGACTGTATTCAAAACCCTTTATTTTGCATACATCCGAAGCGTATTAGAGTTTGCATCTCCGATCTGGAATCCGCAATATCATGTATGTAAGGAGAGAATAGAAAGCGTCCAAAAACGATTTATGAGACAATTAAACTACCGTCAATGCTTGGGACTGAACACGTACGAGGAGAGGATGAATAACTTCAATATTACATCATTGGAGAACCGCCGTACCACGGCAGACATGGTATTATTACACAAAGTTATCCATAACAACGTGGACAACCCGTATTTCATACATAATCTATCTTTTCACGTTCCACCACGCGTGGCTCGCTTTCCCCGTACCTTCTAAGCGGTACATGATGGAATTCTGGGCATATGCCCAGAATTCCATCATGTACCGCTTAATGTCAACTTACGATAATCATTTCCAGAATATCGACCTATTTAACACGAAAGAGAATAAATTTAAGCAAAGCATATACTTAAAATTAATCGAAAATGCGACATAGACATTTCTCATGGGATACTATTGTCTTAGGGACTACTTGGTTTTTCGTTCGTTGTTATTTAACTGTATATGATACTGTTCTTTAACTGTATATGATAACTGTATATGATGGTTTATATGATGGAGTAATTTTTTCTTAATTTTCTTAACTTTTCAAATTTTTTAATTTTTTATTTTTTGTACTGCACATTATTACTTAAAATCTATTAACACCCATTCCTTCCTTTTCCTTTCTTTTTCCCCTCCCAACCCCCACAGAATGCACTGTGCGTATTGGAGACTTAACTAACTAAAACTATTGTTGAAAGCATGTCATCGGCCAGAAATATTGTATTTAATGTAATTGTAATATTTTTTTGTAGCGCTGTATGTTTTCCCTGTTAAATAAATAAATAAATAAATAAATAAATAAATTAAATATCTCTATAGTGTCATCTTCGATTGCTTTGATAGCTACTGGAGTTGTCAAATACAACGGTCGAACCCGTCACCTCAGGAAATTTTTAACGAAATGTACGTTCTATTTCCCGTGAAGTGAACGCAGAGGACTTAGGACAAAACAGTCAAGCTCCGCCACATGCCGGTAAGAGGCCAACAGTTGCGACCAGATTACCCCGGTCTCTCGACTGGTTACGAGTTCGAGGCCGTGTGCGCGGTCCTCTCCCTTACGAAGCGGTGAAACGGTGTAAACCGAATATATCTCGGACCACGGCATCCTTTGCCCGGCTGATCACCCGGAATCGGGTAGCCGATGATCGTTTCAAGAGCAGTCGCCGTAAGGTCAGCAACCACCCCCGCTCTATAGGAAACCGTACTGCTTCCAGACTCCCCCGACTGTTAGTCAGAATGCACAATCGATTGGCTTACGCCGCACGGTGCGCAGACCGTCCAGGAGCGCCAAAAGGTTGACTCCTAGAGGAAACTAGCCCTAAGGTTAGAGTCCTACCCGGGCTCCCCCTCTTGCGAGGAGCCCGCCGGATGAGTTTTGACCCGTGAGTGTGACCAACCCTGATTTAATAGCTGCAATCCATACATAAAAATTTAAATTACTCGATGGCACCTGATTTTGATATATTTACCATCAACCTATTATGGTTTAAATTCCAGGCTATTAATTATTTATTCCTATATGATAGCTAGTATTATAAGTGTTTGAGAGTATTGATTTTCCTAATCTTCCATAATTATTTATATTACAACCTTTTCTTATTTTTTTTATTTTGTGAGGGTGGCCACCCTTCACTAGACTCCAATTATTCGTGAGTGAAGGGCGGTTCTCATCAAATGATTTTCTCCGTATTGAAAGTCGTTGTAGTTGAAGTTGAAGTATTTATTCAGAAGGTATGTGATCGGTTGCCAGTTTGTAACGCCTTGTTTGATATTTCGCCGGTGTGTAGGTAGTGTGGGCTCGAGGTGATGTCGTGATTGTGTAGCCGTAGTGTGAAGCGTCGCGATAGATTTGAAGATAATGATGATCGCGTATACTATGCGTGGTTGTCGTCGACTCGAAAATAATGAAGAGCGCGAGTAGGTACTTGCTAATGAGCGGGCGACGGCCGCTTAGAGGATGATCGAAGATCGAGGTATAAACGCGATGACTACTGCGTAGAGGATGATGAAATATGTGTCGAATGTACTGCTTTTTATATGGTAAGTATGATGCAATATCTACTGAGTGGGGTGAGAATAAGTGTGTCAATTCGTATCGATCAGAAGAAATGACATTAGTCATCAGCTGTGTGTGCGATAAATGCCGAATTTAGTTGGAATTCAATTGCAGTTGACTCGTGTATATTTGAGCGTATTTGCGGTTTTGATTCTATAGAAATTACTTCTTTTGTTGTGGGTATGTTGGACGAAGTCTCCAACAATTTCTAATTTTGTTTATTTACATTACAAACACAAACATTATGTTATGATTATCGAAGATGGTAATATAAAAAAATATATTGTCTATTTCTATTGCGACATTGTTATTGATGTAATTTTATATTTTTAATAATTTTAATTTTACTGTTTTATAACCGACTCTTCGTGTTTATATTTTGACTATCTGCAAGACTTTAGCAGATCCATTTGTTTTAAAACATTTGAAATCTTTATTTTAAATTAAAATAGTAATTTATTTTTATTTTTTATTTTATTTTATTTTATTTATTTCCGTAATTCAAGATACAAATTACAAAGAAAATCCTTATTCTAACAAAAAGACAGTTTATAATAAGTGTATATATTATACCTAGCTTAGAAAGGAAATTCATCTTTTGACATAACGGTTTACCACCTCACTAGGTCTGAACCTGTGTTGAGGTGGTACTAACATCGATGAATTCTTTTGAGACGAGAGGGCAAATCTTATCTAATACTTAAGTACAATTTAAAATTTAAAGTTAAATTTAAAAACATCAATAAAATTATAAACTAAATTAAATTTTATGACAATCTACTAATATATGGAATAATAATTATTTTTTATATATTAGATATAAACACATATAAATATGATATATACCATATATAGATATATATTATCATAATATATATTATATATACCATATAACATATATATACTAATATTATTAATATATATTATATAACATATATGTATATACTAATATTATATATAAATTCATACATATAATATGATAGTAGGTATATAAAATAGAGTTAATAAAATATAAATAAATATATATCACGATCACACCTGAGACCTTAATAATTTTTCACAGTCTTCCCTAGATTTATTTAAAAGCCAAGTTGCCACCACTCTTCTAAACGTAGCGTAAGGTACGTCGGTCGTTTGAACGTCCATTGTCAGTATATTGTAAAGCTTTGGAGCTAGAAATGTATAATGTCTTTGTCCGTACGTCGTGTTCATTTTTAACTCCGGTTGTCTGTATCGATTTCTAGTGTCATGTCCGTGGTCCCGAAGTTTAATAGTCGCAGTCCTGTCATTCCTCTGGAAGTACATCAAGACCGCTCTTATGTACAACTGTCGAATGTCCATTACGTTGAAGTCTATGAATAACTGGTCGGATGGGAAACGGAGCGGTCTTCTATTAATAACCCTAATGAGGGCTTTCTGGGCCTTTATTGCCGGGTCAAGGATTGATTTAGCCGCTCCACCCCATCCTATCTGTCCGTATGTAATTATTGATTGCGCTAGTCCATAGTAAGTCGTTTTAAGCATAGATGGGCTAAGTATATTTCTAATATTTTTAAATATGTAAATTAGTTTTCTAAGACGTGTCGCAGTCTGGTCAACTTGCTTGTGCCATCTCAGGAAGCCGTCTATCAGGATACCTAAGTATTTTATACATGACGTGCGTTCCAGCGGTTGGCACATGCAGTTTGTCCCTTCACAGTTGTGTAATAGTAAATGTTTTTCTAGTCCCGGTTGATTCCGCCCATCTATGCTAAAGGTCATGTATTTCGTTTTTTCTATGTTAAGCGTCAGTAGATGTTCATTTAGCCAGTCATGTGTCTGATTGAGTCCTTTCTTTGCCTTTACAAATACAGACTCCCAGGTGTTACTCTCAAACAAAAGCACTGTGTCATCGGCAAAAGATGCAATAACACCTGGTATTTCCTGCCTACAAAGGTCATCTATGTAAATCAAAAACAATATTGGTCCTAATGTACTCCCTTGAGGAACGCCGTAGTCAATATTCATCCAGTTACTTATTATTGTGTCATTTAGTTTCACTCGTTGTGTTCGTCCTGTAATATAACTTCGGAACCAGTCCAGTTCTATGTCTCGTATACCAATCTGCCGTAGTTTGTCTAATAGTTTTATGTGATGTACTGTGTCAAAAGCTTTGGCCAAATCAAGGAACACTCCAAGGCATTTTCGGTTCCTGTCAACATTTTTTGAAATAAATTTTGTCACTTTTAATATAGCGTCTTGGGTGCCCATGTTTGACCTAAAGCCGTATTGTCCTGCCGATAGTAGTGAATTGGTTTCCAGGTAGTCAGTCAGTTGTTTCTTTACGTGTCGTTCTATAATTTTGCTAAGTGAGTTAAGTAGAGATATTGGTCTGTAGTTTGTCAATTCCGTTTTATTACCCCCTTTGAAGTAATTGTTTTACAATTTTTAAAATATAGTCGATATTAAGAAATGAATTATACTACATAAGGTATAATGATGTCCTCCTCATCGTGATCCTACAACGGCGACCTCTTGGTTGACAGGACTTCTTCGAATATGCGCGCGGAAGTGACGCGCGGAATACCAGTTATTCAATTTGACTATACCAAGAGTAGGGATTCCTACCAACTGGCTCATTGGAAAAAATATTTTAAAAAGTATTAAAATATATATATATAATATATAAAGTATAATTACAGTAAAAAATGGTAATGTTGCCTTGGTTTTACTGTAATCGTAGGTACAGCCTTGGTTTTACGGTAATGTTGATTAGTAATAAGCGAATTAACAAATAAATAAAATAAAACGGACTGCATTGAACAATAGGTGCATTTATCCAAAATGGTTTAATTGCGTTATTATCGATTTAACCAGAATTTAATAAGAATTCATATATCGTTATCAATTTATGTAATTTGATTCTCAAAGAAGAATGCTACTATTTGTATGAGCCCTGGGCTCACCAACCAATAAGCTTGAGAGTTTATATATATTTCAGTTATTAGGTCCTTGACAAGAAATGTCTATTAGCAAATATTGTTATGCGTATAACGTTATCTCATCATTATCTCATCAATTTCATTATTACAATTATTGCTACCTATTCTTTATTGCACAAAGCAAAAAAAAAGTGATACAGCAAGAAACGAAAGCCAAACAACAACTGCTGATCTACATTTCGCATCTCTCACGCGACACCAAGTAAAACCAACCAATATAGATTTCTATTGCCGTATATAACCATTTACCCAAAACGAATTAAAAAGAGTTATTGTAGGGTGGGCCCAAAGAGTGGCATTCTCCTTTGTTATAATAAATGTTATAACAGGTGTTTTTTCTATTTCCCCCTCATCACAGCATATAGTGCAATCACTTAAGCAAAAAAAAAGGGGGTCAACCTCGGAATGAGAGATAATAAGCTAGAAACTCGTATACACCTTCATTTTGGCGTTCTAAACGTTGTCTCAATAGCATCATAAAATCTTGTCACTGCGTCGTAAGTTATTCAAGGTCAAAAGTCACAAAATTCGGTTATTCGCGATTTTCTAGGTTTTTATAGCTTTTCCAAAATTTCGCAAAATTAACCACATCTTTTTTTCAGTGTATACTGTGCCTTCATCCTGATCCTGGATCCAACATCTATTGAAACAACGAGAAACCGCCAAAATCTGGAAGACCAGCTTTCAGACCAGCAGTTTTCCATGGAGAATAACTTTCTGTTATAAACCTTTTCGCCTGTTTGACAGCTTTAGGTAGACAACGGAAGAGTTCCTAATTACCCAGATTAAAAGCCCGTTCACCCCCTTCCGGGGTGCGCGATGAAAGCATACACTTCGCTAAATTGTTTGAGTTTTGAATGGTTAAATTTTAAAACTGACGGGTGATTCAAAGCGGAGGCGTCAGGTGTTTCCGCGGAGAGCTTTACTTCCCGGCAGACATTTTGACGCCATTGAAAGCTTCCGGCTATCGCGGTGCCCACCTACTTAGCGGAGTTTTCAGCGAAATGCGGCGAAGCGCCCGAAGGGAACATTTTGTTAATGGTGAAATATTGGGCGAGCCTAACTGACAGAAACCTGTTGAAAAATCCTTTTAAAAACCTGTTGAAAAGTTGAAAAATTTGGTTTATACACGGTATCATATCGCCACCTTACAATTATAACTCGATAAATCGAATTTAGTAGTTCTGACATGAACGCCTTTGAGTATCCTTTTAAAGTTTCAACTCGTCCACCATTTTTGATTTGTAGAAACTAATAAGTGGACCTAAATACTAACCTAAAATGAGATAAGTGGAGATATCGAGTTTATGCGCTACGATAGCAGACAGTGCTGCGAACTTTAAGCTAGATAAGTCTACATATCGATTTTTATTATTATAGCTGGAGCTGATTTTCAACTTATCAACCACTTAGGGCGGGGAAATTTCAGTTATCTGGTTTTAAGGAAATATAGAGTTGATATGTTTACATTTTCTGGCATACGTCAAAAATGCCAATTTTTGAGTTATCAAGTTATAATTGTAAGGCGACGATATACTTCGTCCAAATGTCGTCTTGATGTAACTTTTTCAGGTATTGTCTGTATTAAACGCAATATTTATTTATATATGCAAGATGTCCCAGAAATCGTCATCTAGCCGGAAACGGGTGATAGGTGTCATACTAGTTATCAGAAAAATATAAAAAAATCTAATTTATATCTTTTTTTTAAATACCGTTTGATGTTACTTGCCAAATTACAGTAGCGCATTTAATTTTTGGTACAGTCGGTTAAAACTGGCGAAGTATTCATTTTGTATACTTGGTTGGACAAAAAGTTACATTTTCTTTTAAGCTTTCAACAATTTACAGAAACACTATTAAGGATAACACAATAAAAATAAAATTTAATAAAGTAATGACTTGCAGTAACGGGAGTTAAGACACTATCACAGGGTGTGAATTTTTTCGTTTTTTTTTAATATAATTTTTAAAATATATTTTTTATATTTTAGGATTTTTTTATATTTTTCTGATAACCAGTTTCCGGCTTGATGTCGACTTCTGGTATATCCTGTATTTATTAATTTATTTATTTCTATTGCAAACCTCACAATTGTGTAGGAATGCTCAAGTATATTAAATTATTCTTAAATTAGTTACTCGTACTGTAAATGTAATACAGTAAATTACACCAAAAACATTCCTAGTAACAAAAAAACTATAATAAAAGAATCTGCAATAAAATTAGTAGATTAATTTACAATGGTAATAATAATCGTAGATTAAATTACAATAATACATAAAATGATCTTTCATATGATATGTGGTTTATTATTAACGGAGGGAAGAACTACGCCAACCACCGTATCTATATCCACTCGGATAGCAAGGCAGCTCTTATGGCACTAGCCTCGAATACCATTAATTCAATGCTAGTGCAAAACTGAGTATCACTACTGAATTCCCTGGGCGAAAAGAACAGGGTAGTTCTAAGATGGGTTTCCGGGCATGCAGGAATCGAGGGAAATGAAAAAGCCGACGAACTTGCTAAGACGGAAGCAAAGGGAACGTTATACGGCCCTGAACCTTGCTGTGGCGTACCGAGAAGTCTTGCAAACCTTATGCTCATACAAATATGTTTAGAACTATCCGTCAACCACTGGAACAACACGCCAGGGTTGATCATACCAAAGCGCTAATTAAGCCTTACGACCGTAAGACTGCCAGTGAGGCCTTATCGCGCTAAATAGGAAAATCTACGCATACTAGTGAGGGCGCTCACGAGGCATTGTGGTCTGAACAAACACATGTACAACCTCAAGCTCCGGGACACGAAAATGTGCCGGTTCTGCCAAGGGGCAGAGGGAACTCCCCTGCATCTCATGTGCGAGTGTGGCCCGCTGATGCGTAAAAGATACACCCACTTGGGTGGTCACTACCTCCAACCTGAGGAGGTAAAACAATCTGGCGCCAAAAGCCTGTTGCGGTTCTTAAATGACAGGAGGCTTAGCGCAGAACTATAGTAGGTGGCGAACACAATAGATCAGCAATGGTCGCAGTGTTACAAGGTTCATAAAGACCTTAGAAAAGCCCAACACAACAAATATTTTTTTAAAAATAAAAACGGAGGGTTGGCCTAAAGAGTGGCATTCTCATTTACTCTATTACGTTAAAACTGTATTTTCTTCTTGCGCTGTAACAATATGTCTAGTTTTGCATAATATGTGCATATTGGGTCATTGCCTACTTAATTGCTGTTTTGTCACACTGGTCAATTTGAACTTGGATTACTTGGGCTTGAGTTGGGATTACAAATTCAAATTTTAATTCAAATCCATGTTGATCTTTTCGAAAAATCAGCTCTTTATTTGTCTTTCTGTCCCTTGTTATGTGTCGTTTGTATGTAAACAAACACCTGTTTACCATAGGTGTGACAGACAGCCCTCTATGCAGAGGATGCATGGAGGAAGAAGAAACGCCACAGCATGTGCTCATGGAATGCAGGAGCGTGGCAGAGCAACGGGCAAGAATACTACAATCTCCAGCATCTCTCCCGGAGGCCTGTAGCAACCCAAACTGGCTGCTAACCTTCTGGGACAGCCTGGGTTGGCTGGAGTAACATAAATGGAAACATGAGCCACGCACAACGGCCCAATCAAGAGGCCAAGTGCGGGAAAAAGCCCAGTCAAACTAACTAACTACTAACTATGTGTCGTTTGTCGGACTGCTCTGGAAACGACCAATCGTGTACCCGATACCGGGTGAAGACACCGATACCTGAGGTCCGCGATAGATTCGTTAGACACCGAATAGCCGCTACGTCAGGGAGAGGACCGCGCTAGCGACCTCTAACATGTAATCAGTAGGGAGATCGGAGTAAGCTAGTTGCAACTGGTAGTAAGAGCGCGAGTGTCGGCCCGCTGGGTGATTAACCTGGCTATCGTACGATAAGGCGTTGGTCACTTACGGGCGTGTGGCGTAACTATACGGTGGACTGTTTTCGTCCAAAGTCTTCTGCACTCACCTCACAGACAGAACGACCTAATACCGTTAATACTTCCTGAGGTGACAGGTTCACCCATTGTAGTCGACAGCTCTAGTTGTCGTTCGTTTTAGCCGAAATATTTTCAATTGTACTACAATGGAAAAGTTGAAAATTTGCATTATATTCATATTTTAGATCCTGTGCCGGTGTTTTCTATTACAGCTTCTTGCGGTCTACCTATACAGCTACCGTAAATGTGTACTGTTAAGAACTCCACACAATGATGGAGAAGCTCGTGATTAAATAACCGGCTGATAAATCGCTCATTGCCACTGCTTCTCCACGACAACGTTTAGCCACAGACTTTACTGCAAACAGTTGCAAAGTTGTAGGAGTTGCGGCTGGAGACTCTTGGTCACACAATATACTTGCCAGACCTTGCTTCTAGAGTTCCATATTTTCATAATTTAGATAACTTCGTAAAAGGTAAAATTATCAACCTTGAAGAGTCGTTGAAAAACACCTGCAAAGCATTCACTGGTTGCTGTCCACAAGAGTTTTAATTTCACTTTTAGATGACATGTGGTTTATTGTTATTCAACTCTTGCTATAACCGAATGTCTGCATACCGAGTTTCAGCCTATTCGGATGAAGAGTTTAGGCCCCCTCGTGGAGGAATACACACACACACAGACACACGGACTCACAGACATACTTCAGTTTGGAAATGGTCTTAATCGTCTCAGGAGGGTCAAAATGTATATATCTCTAAAAAAGAAATTGCGCGATCACAATAGTATCACTGTCGGTAAAGTAAAAGCCGCAAGTTTTCTGAACAATACAAGAAAATATAAAAAAAGAGAAGAAGAACTGTAGTGAGCTCTTTGACTAATTCATCAACCATGGGGAGGGGGGGGGGGGACTGTCCCTATAACACGTGTCACGGCACTCAAACTTGGCAATCATTCAAATGGAATCGGGGCCGACGGCCGCTGTCTCGATATCCCTGTCCTCGCCCTCGTCGCGATGTGGTCACGTTCACGAGTAAACGGGTTACGCTTTCGGTCGGACAGATGCGCCCGCGCGATCATTATCTGCATCTGGATCTGATACCCCAAGAAAGCGCTGAAAATTTTACTTCATTCGATAAGAAATATTTGAAATTTCATTTTAACAGCCATCAATAGGGTTTCCTAAGTTCATTGGCAACCCTAAGTTCATTGTCAATAACACGTAATGATCTTTTTTTTACGATCGATATCTATTGTAGACTATGCCGACAACAAGAAGTCGCCGCAGATACATGGATATTATAAAATGTACATAATATTGAATCAAATAGTTATGAAAAGTAATTACTGAAACAATGGGCCCGATTGCGTTTCTTTGTGAACTAAAGCTAAAATTAGTATAAGCGAACGAGACATAGCAATAGGTTAGAGCGGAATATGAAACGAACGATCGTCGATAAATACTACCTGCCGAACTTATACTCGTCCGAATAAATTCGAGCATATTTCGTGCGGTGTAAGATTTGACCTCGGTGGGTAGTTTTAATGCGAAAAAGACAACCCGATCTAGCGTATTGCCCTGTCTCGCTCACACGGACTAATTTTCGATTTTAGTTCACAAAGGAACGCAAACGAGCCCAATATCGATTTTTCGCACCTCTATTGAATTTCTTGACTATTTTCATTTTTTATTCTTTCTTTTATTGACTATTATACAATTTTGTTTTTTTTCTGACTATTGGCTATTGACTTTTATAATTATTACTGATTTGTTTGTATTTGTATTTTTTCTAAAAATATTTTCGCTTACGATAATTTGTGAAATTATCCAATAATTCTGTTTGATTAGTAGTACTTTTGTTTTGATGCCAGAAGATGTAAAAATATTAACTCTATATTCCCTTAAAACCAGATAACTGAATGTTCCCCCAGCCCTTAGGAGTTAACGGTGGTTGATAAGTTGAAAATCAGCTATAATACTAAAAATCGATATGTAGACTTATCTAGGTGAAAGTTCGCAACACTGTCTGTTATCGTAGCGTTAGTATTTATGTCCATTTATGCGTTTCCACAAATCAAAAATGGTGGACGAGTTGAAACTTAAAAAAAAACATTAGAACGCGTTTATCTCAGAACTAATAAATTCGAGTTATCGAGTTATATGTAATTGTAACGCGATGATATTATGTTGTACTTTTTGTTAATTTTGACATGATCTAGTGAAGGAATCCCTATCAGCTGGTTTAAAAAAATACATAATAATTTATTCAAAATTATGAATAGAAAAAACATTTTGATACGAAAGCTTTTATTACAAAAATATTTTTTTTTATCGATAATAAATGCTTGGCGCCAGAAATTTGATAATTTTAAAATCGCTCTTTTATT
This sequence comes from Micropterix aruncella, assembly GCA_944548615.1. Classification (NCBI taxonomy): domain Eukaryota; kingdom Metazoa; phylum Arthropoda; class Insecta; order Lepidoptera; family Micropterigidae; genus Micropterix; species Micropterix aruncella. Next base: position 10,914,652 of record OX155963.1, on the reverse strand, counting down.
GTTAGACAATTTTATTTTTACTCTCCCGGCCCAACAAGCAACAAAGAGGAAAGTTTTTTTTTCGTGATTTTGAATTTTTCACTCCTTCAACCTTTTTTTTATTTAATTTTTGGGTCTATAATAAATAAAATTGCACATAGCTAATATTTTTTTTATTGTTTTTGCCTTTTTAATGTTATTTTTCAAAGGATTCATATGTATTTTTTACGTATTCAACGACTATATGTTTATGGACTCTCCGCTTAAGCTATATGTTTATGGACTATACTCGTAAACCCAACTAAGCTTTGCTTAGTTGGGCGATATAAGATAGAGGGCATTATTTAATGTGGTGTCAAGATTTGTGGTGAAACAACCAATTTTTACAATTTTTGTGCAATAAAAGCTTGTATGCTTATAAAAGCCTTATACAGTTTATTTTGTATATCTCTACTAATATCATAAAGAAGTAATGTCTGTATCCAAAATCCGATTTCAAAAATTATTTCACTAATGGAAAGCTCCATTGACGAGTGCTATAGGCTATATTTTATTGCGATAAATATTGATTTTCAATTCAAAATCACGATATTTGTCAATCAAGTCGCAGAAAATGTGCTGATGAGTTGTTTTTTCGGCGTTCGCTGACGAAACGGTTTGACAGATGTTAAAACAATAAAAGACAAAAATATCGGCCTCAAAAAGTCGGCGGCATATATCCAAATTTATATTTAAGATACAATAACTGCTTTTATATCCTTAAAAATTTAGAAAAATAATAGACGGTGTTTGTCGAAGACATTAGCAATACAATAGTAAACCTTATCAAAATAAATTAATTTATTACCACGGGTTTTAAAATAAAGATTTAATTAGCCATTTACTGTAAGTTTTTGGATGGTATAGTTATAAAGATATCTTGAAATAAGTGATGCATCTAGAAATGCCTAGGCCAGCATACAGCGAGGAACAAGACTGGGGGACGTCTTGCACTATATATCTGAAAGTAGCGTCTAAAAAGCCATATAAACGGCACTCTACTTAAATTAATAAATCGGTCCGAAACTTTACGCGATGCGAAGCCGCGGGCAATAGCTAGTTTTATTATAAAGTGGAATCCCACAGCGCGTTGTTGCATCAACGATACCATATAGTTCAAGAATATGGGGGTTTTCACAGGAAAAAAATCCGGAAGTATTTTTCTTAACGTTTTTTATGTATATTTTTGGACGCTAAATCCGATTTTCAACCTACAAGCCTACTGTACTATCTTGTCACTCAACACATCCAGTTTTATTTACGACTAGCAGACGTAGTTAGCATGGGACTTTCGCGGTTTTTCGAAAACTCCGACTAAGCATCTTAGATACGTTTGCTGATGCACTAAATGTGACCTAGGGAAACCAGGTAAATATAATATAATTGATTTTGGGCATAGAAAGCTGATAGCGGGACTCTACCGCACTTTCAAAATGCCATTTTCTGCGTTTAAATACCATTTTTGAGCGCGCTTTAGCGGCGGTTTGGTAAATTGTCATGACAATATAAATTGTAGAAAATTTTGTCTACTCTAATTATGTTCTAAATAGTCGTTATCAAAAAATGCTTTATATGTGAATTATAAGCGAAAAACTAAATTAAATGTATTTTTTTACGGTTTTTCGCTATTTCTGAAGTTAGGTCACTTCTGGCGAGGTCGCAATCGGATTCAAAATCGGATTCTGCGTCAAAAAATACATATAAAACCGTTAAGAAAAATACTTTCGGATTTTTTTCCTGGAAACGACAAGCTTAGATCTCAAATATTTGAACTAACAGTAAATCAAGATGTATGTAAACATTTTATTTACGTTATTGCAACCAACATAGCTATAGCATATATTGGCTTTTGATTTATGCGAGGGCAACTTAAGACCGAGTGGATGGATCTTTCTTCAGACCTTGCGTGTCCATGAATACGATTATTGCATGGAAGTTTCTTGGAATATTCGTGGCCGTGACATGAACTCGTGCCGGGGAATGTCTAATTTCTGCTCAACCTTATTATGTTAATAACATGTTGCGACTTGCGAGCGAGCAGAAATAATTTTTAGCTATTTTGCTTTTGGAATAATGTCATTTGCAACTTGCGAACAAGCAGACTTTATGATTCCGCCGATGACTCAGGAAGTAAATTTTAAAACTCTATCAATCTATTTTCTAAAAACTTCCCTCCTAAAGCTATTTTTGGACAATAATTCAAATTTAGGAAAAAAATAGGAAAAGGAAACCTAACTGAAATAAAACATTATAGTCCCCTTTGTATAGATTTTATTCCCTAGATTTTTGTTTAAATAAAAAAGGATTAAGCTCAGACAGACAGACAGACTGACAGATATACTAACATCCATTTATATATATGTATACACGTAAGGAAAACATGTGATATTTTTTTGATAGAAATAGAAAACCTTATTATCCTCCTCCTCATTTCGACTTCTTTTGAGGGTTATAAACATGACATTTCTAAAGGTGAAAATTCACTGAAACGGCCGAAAGAAAGTCAGCTCCTCTTTCTGCGTGAAATGATTAATTATTGTTCGCCCTCCTACGCCGACCGCTCCGCTCGATTTGAATACCTTTTTGAATTATAATACATCAAAGGGAAGCGACGTCTCGACGAAGTGTATCATATCACAGTCCGTCCCCTCTTGCAGTGGCAGACTAGGGATAAGGGGTGATGGTAGAGGGGGGTAGGTGGGGGGGGGGGGGGGAGATTGGAGGGGCGGTTCAGCCCGGGTGCCAGCAGCTAGGGCAGTGGTCCCCAATTAATTTTTCCTGCGTACCGCTTAAAGTTAGACCTCAAACTCGCGTACCCCTTATTGCAGGAATGACAAATAAAACTTAAATCAGGTTTTTAAAACATTTATTACCATCAAAATACAGTTAACCGTGAGAAATGTACACGTTATTTTTTCCAAAATTTGGTTGCTTTTTGGTCAGCCTCAGTCTCA
>OX155963.1:10797527-10911480 GCA_944548615.1 Micropterix aruncella | reverse complement strand
GAATTCATTGGCTGCATGGCTTCATGAAAAGACAACCCCTGCTTTCAGTTCGTCAACCGGAACCTACGTCTTTGAGCAGAGCCACCAGCTTCAATAGAACCAACACTGGAATGTTCTTCAATAACTTGGAAAAGATTTTACAAAAATTCAAATTCCCACCAAGTATGATTTGGAATTTGGATGAAACTTCTTGTACCACAGTAACAAAGCCACCAAAAGTAATAGCTGCTCGAGGCTCTAAGCAGGTTGGCCAAGTTACATCTGCTGAAAAGGGAGATCTGGTTACTGGTCTGTTTTTCATCAATGCTGCTGGAAATACAGTTCCACCAGTCTTTGTATTTCCTAGAGTGCACTTTCAGGACAAAATGCTTAAAAATGCACCAATCGGCAGTAAAGGTCTTGCATATACAACTGGCTGGATGACCGAGGAAAACTTTCTTGAATCTCTGACGCACTCCAAAAACCACGTTAATCCAACGGATGACAATAAAACACTGTTAATAATGGATAGCCACAAAACGCATGTTAATATCAAGGTAGTAGAGTTTGCACGAAATAACAACATAATCATCCTAACTCTATCACCACATGCAGACATAAGATGCAACCGTTGGATGTAGGAGTTTATGGTCCATTTAAAACCCGATATCGTCAAGCTATGAACAACTGGATGACTAGTAAACGGGTAACAATATTTGAAATAGCTGAACTGGTAAATGAAGCATATGCGCCATCTTTCTCGATCACGAACATCTATAGTGGATTTGAAAAAACTGGGATATATCCATTTAACAACCAAATATTTACGGACTCAGAGTTTCTGTGTTCTTCAGTCACTGACCGTCCACTAGAGCAGCAAGAAAACATGTCTTCAAATACTCCTTTAGATAGTAATATCCCCCGAGGACAAGATAAACATACAGACATTGAACGTGTAGAGCATTCAGCTGATTCGACTAGAGTTATTAATGCAACAGTTGAACAGACAATTGAAGCTGTACCATCGACTAGCTATATGGCAACTAATTTGAGCCGTGAAATACTGGGAATTATCTCACCCCATCACATAAGACCTTACCCAAAAGCACCTCCACGGAATACTATGAATCGAGGTGGACCCCGGAAAGGTAAATCAAGTATTATTACAGACACTCCCGAGAAAGATGAATTGATAAGGATAAATAAAGAAAGAAATGAGAAGAAAACACCAAAACAAAAAAAATAATAATGGAAAACTGTTAAAAAGTAAAACCATAAAACGATCTGGTAAGCTAAAAAGGGTTCAACAAATAGAAACAGGACGGAATAACAAAGTTAAAGGGAGAAACAACACAAATTCTACAGACACAGACACCCAAATATCGATTCACGATGAATCCTCTGATTCAGAATCCTGGACTTTGGCAGAGCATATAGGGCGTGCGCATGATGTGGAAGAAACTGATAACACGGAGTGCTGCGTTTGTCATGGCAATTTTAGTGTAAGCTGCGAAGAATGGCTACAGTGTAAAGTTTGCAGTCTATGGAGCCATGCATCTTGTGGCCTACAGGGCTCGTAAATTTTTTTTTGCAACAAGTGTTTCTATCTAGTTTAATTTAATATTTTCTGGGTAATAAATTAGTATTTAATTAGTAATAACCTCACTGAGTTTTATTAAACCTATAAATTTATAAAAGCTTATAACGTATCAACACCATGTTAAATCAATATCCTGTCCTTAACATGGGGACCTGTGTCCTTTTCAAAGTACACTATACTTTGAAAAGGACGTTTCCTAGTTATTCGAAATTAATACAAGACTCTGAAAACAAGCATGAAAATCGAAATATCATTTGCAGTTTTTCACAGTAAATACATGCTCTACATAATGTAATGCTCAGTTTTAGGAAAACGTTGTTGATTTCATTGTTTTTGCCTAAACAAGAAAAATGTCCTCTTCATGGTGACTCTCCCCTACAACTATGGCGATGCCGCCTTCCTCAAGCTGACAGAATACCTAGCTTGCAAAGTTTTCAGCAATTTATAGCTTATTTTGAATTTTCAAGTTTAAAGAAATTCTCTCTTTAGCTTTTATCTAGTTTAAAAAAAATGTTAAATATTTCCTCGTGTCCTGCATAGAAGCGACTAGGTGATCTAAAACTGATCGGTTAATTGGTAAGTTTTCAGGGTCAGATGGGTTAATTTCTTGATAGTTGTGGTGATTTTTTAATTTTTTTAATTTAATAACCATTTTTTACAATACAGCTTCGTATAAAATCCAGCAAAGCCTAAGGCTTACCTGCTGGAGATTATGATAGGGTGACTTTCAGTGCAACTTTAGTGGCCATTTTGACCATTTAATAATATATCTGCTACATTATCTGCTATATTGGTAAGGATTAGTCGGCACAGAAAGCCACCCCCTTGATAATATTTACATAAAAAAATAACGTACTTAATGCTAATAAAATAAAAACATGAATATTATTCGTATCATTCACACTTGTGTTTCACTTTCACTTATTTTAAAGCTAACTATTTTTAATTCTTTTTTTTGTTTTTTTGTACATTTAAAAAAAAATAAATTTAAAGGAATTTTGTTGAATAAATGAGGGATTAGCCAATTCAATCTTCTTTTGCCATAAAGGTTGCCGAAAAGGAGGGACGAGTAGCCGTTCATTTTGTATCTGTCTAGTGCTGTGTTTATGTTGGACATAATTTCGGAACTCGTCAGTCTCGAAATATTGAACTGTCAGTCTATAAATAAATAATGCATTAGCTGGTAATATGTCACAATACTTGAAAGATAGATACCCTTAGTGTGAATTGTCTTCAGGAGGAGCCTTCACAGTATTTAGGAGTTTACCAAAATAAGATTTTAATCGGATGCTTTGCTTGAATCATATTCGATGCTTTCTAATTTTACTGAAAAACTAACGGAATCTTATCGACATGAAAACATGACATTTCACAGTGATATGTTACCTTAAAAATAGTGCTCTAAAAACCATATAGCCGGTCTGGCTCGTTTTTACTTTACGTATTTACTTACGACGCGCATTTTTTTTTTTTGAGTTGAAGACGGATATTAATTCCCCCCCCCCCCCCAAGACGGCTAAGACCATTTCCAGACTGAAATCTGTCTGTGAATCTGTGTGTGTCTTTGTGTGGGTCTATGTGTATTTCTCCACGATAGCGCCCAAACGCTTCATCCGACTGAGCTGATATTTGGCATGCAGGCATCATTTGGTCTTGGCAAGAGTTGAAAAGTTGTAATTGTAGCTGAAATCAGTCTACCAGCGGGCGCGTTAGTCCTACTTCAATCTCAGTTAGAGACTTGAAATTCGGTACAGTTGCCTTGTTGGACCGAAATCACGCTGTGAAATTTCGGCTGGAATATATCGTATATAAGCGACGCCAATAATATTAAAAATCCGCCAAATTTAAGAAAATACTACGAATCGGCGGGCGGCGGAAGGTTAAGTTGGCGCGGGGAGGGGTGGGGAGGGGTGGGGAGGGGGGGAGGAGAGGGGATTTGGCGGCGGGTTCTTGTCTGCTGGCCGGGAAGTTTTGGGGTGACACAACCGATTTTTATTAATATTTGTCCGCATAATACAGGTGGACCAAAAGTCTGGTAATATTTCAAATGGTTATAAAAATGCATGTACTGTCGCGTAGACTTTGTACTATATCTATTTTGCAATATGTTACCATAAGATACTTTCAATGTCTATTGGCCCCACAAGTTGGACTCCATTTGTCGCGTTTTTTGTGCGTCGTTTCCGCTTTCGAAGCGTCATCTGTTCTCTAGATGTTTCTCGAAAGTTCTAGAAGCTTTCCTTGTTTCCGTTTCCGTTTTCGAAGCGAAATAGTATAAACTATTTTATTTCAATTATATTTATTGATAGTAATTTTATCTAGTAATTCCTCTATTTAAATTAAGTATTTCTAAATTTCCTCATTTTATTAATAATTAAATTTATTTTAACTGGCAATTATTTGGTGATAAATTGTTTTGACTTCATTGATTCTGCTTTCATACATCGATATCGATTATGTTTTCCAATTTCTCTTAATAATAAATTAAATGTTCTTCAAATGACGTTATCAATATTTCTATTAAATTCTCCCACAATTCCTACTATTTAATGAACCCCTCTTATATTATTTTGAAAAACCGATCGGTCGACCTTTTATGACCATAACCATGTTTCTATTGTCTATTTGTCAATATATTTGATTTTTACGTCGATTTTTCGTAAAAATCTCAAAATATACTAATTTCTTGCCAATTACTTCGGATTGTCTATTTTTAAGCCCCTAATGATGTCCTTAACTCTCAAAAACTACTCAAAACCCTTTATTTATACGACGATGGCACTGCGCTCTATAGTTTAGCAATTGCGATTTTTTTCATCTGTCAGTTTTAGTTCCTAATTAAATCGCTAGATGTCACTATGGTCTTTTTAAGTACAATTTCATTTTTAAAAAATCGATTCATCTATTTTGCGTTTTGTTTACCGCTGCTAAGCGCTCATGTGATGATTTTTAAATCATTACAGTACAGTAGACATGAAAAAAGATTTTTTTATTTATTATAAAAGTACAATAATCAGGGTTTTTTTTTATTGAAAATAACGTCATTCAAATGTGGTTCTTCATTATTTTTACACTCCTTTAACCAGAGCGGAACTTTTCCATGACCGCCCGACAAGTGTTTAAAGAATTAATTTGAATTTCCTCGCGAATATTTTCTTTTAATTCTTCAATAGACATTGGGTTACCAATGTAAAAACTTAAAATAACTTCTAGTGATAAAAACTTAAACTTACTTAAAACTTTACTTTTAAGGTATCCCCAAAGGAAAAAGTCCATTGGTGACAAATCCGGGCAAATGCGGGGTGGCCAGTTAAGGTCACCTCTTTTAGATATGACTTTTTGACCAAAAATTTTGCGAACTGCTGCTATGGAGCCGTTGTAGGTGTGACATGTTGCTCCATTTTGTTGAAACTATGACAGTTGATTTAAACCAGTGTAGTCCTATAATGCTAGACTGCTTGTAAAACACTAGACCGCTTTCGAGTAGAGAATTCAGGTTGTTCTCGAGCAGATGCTCGTACGCGCTCTATGTTTACGGGTTCTCGTGACGTCCTAGATCGGCCGGATCGTGGTTGATTTAATGTTGAACCCATCTCCTAGAACTTCAGCACCCAATTTTTAATTTCTTGAGTCGATGGAGCTTTATTTCTGTTCCGTATATTATAATGAGAACAACATGTTTCGTTGTGCTTCAGTCGCGGAATCGTTGTTGCGATAGTACTCGCGTACGCAAAACACGCATTGTGTTCCGCTGAACGACGCTATGCTACTAAATTCCTAGTATTTGCTCTCACGTTTAGTAATGCCCCACTCTGCCCAGCCCCCCCGCAATTCGAAGCAGTAACCGATTCAAAAATTACCGGACTTTTGGTCCATCCTGTAGTTATATAGAAGATTATTAAATGAAATTTGAGTATAACATGTATATTTGAAACACTTCCTATTATCTTTTATTCTGGTTATGCGATGTATTGTTTTGGCGTTTCACATATATCCTCCACTAAAATGTATTATTGTTTATTGAATATCAGGCAATAGGTCTACGCATACCGGTGCGCTCAGGTATACTGTACAGATTAAGAAATATTACATATAATACAACACCATCGTTGCGACATTACATACCTAGTTTAAATTATTACAAAAGGAGGACTAGTTTTCTCTCTCTCTCTCTCTCTCTCTCTCTCTCTCTCTCTCTCTCTCTCTCTCTCTCTCTATCTCTCTCTATCTCTATCTCTATCTCTATCTCTCTCTCTCTCTCTCTCTCTCTCTCTCTCTCTCTCTCTCTCTCTCTCTCTCTCTCTCTCTCTCTCTCTCTCTCTCTCTCTCTCTCTCTCTCTCTCTCTCTCTCTCTCTCTCTCTCCCTCTCTCTCTCTCTCTCTCTCTCTTTTTGTCATAGCCTTTTTAGTCCATGTTTCTATCCAATAGCTCACTAAAACCTCAAAAAAAAAATGATGGCACAGAATGAGCAGTTTGCACACCCAACAATGGCGGCGAGATTATTTAAGTCCCATATAAATTATATTTTACCCGAGCGACGACGCCATGTACACGCTCCTCGACTTATTAAATATTCCTCAACAAAAGAAACTCTCTTTGTTCGGTGGCGGGCTAAAAATGGCGACGAGGTGCCAACTCACAGAGCCATTATTTTGCGGCAAACAATGGACTTATTAGACGGTTTTTGCGAAGTCCGAATTAATAATGTCATGTTCGTTGAACAATTCACTCCGGAGTTTTAACCCTGTGTAACGCATGTTGGACAAAAATATACCAAGATACGCCTGGTGTGTTCCGTTGGTCCCTAAAATATGGTTTCTAATGTGACAAATACGTTGTTATAAATGCTCGCAACATGAATTTTAAATTATTAACGAAACAAAAACGGATTTTACCTCTTGAGCTTTGGAGCAACCAACGCGACTTTTCGGTAGCTCTACAACCGCTTTTTGTTCGTATGTTAACGTGTCCGGACCAATTTAAGACATGTATCTCCAAAAATATGCGGTCTGGATGGGCTTGTCGTTTGCCTCTTGTAGATCCTGGTGGATGATGGAGGTTGTCAGTTGCGGGCAGAATCAGAGGTGTTTTCATTCTGCAGCGTTCCACAGTTGAATATTGGGTTCTCGGTTTAGCCCCAGCGAACAAGACTAGCTCGGCATCTTGGTACACTCACCCTCAGTCTGTGGCCCTAGTGCTATATGTTCGCGATTCGATGATTGACTGCCATGGAGTGGTTACTTTCGGCTTATGAAGGACTTTCGCGGTTTGAGGCGATTGTGGCGTGGTTCTTGCTCATGAAGTGTGTATCTTGTGTCATCGATCACCTTTTGGCGTTCTGAATCAGCCAGGATATCACGACGTATTGCAGGGAGAGCGATGCTTTTTTCGAGATGAAGACGGAAATTCTATTCTGAGCCCCTCTGAGATGATTAAGCATGTTTCCAGATTAAGGTCTGTCTAACCGTATTTCTGTCTGTCTGTCTCATATGCAGTCATCATTTAGTCATGGCATAGGAATAGATTGTGGTTGAATTCGGACCATCAGGGGCGCACTAGTGATATATCAAAATCGAAATATTGGACGTAGAGACTTAAAATTTGATACACAGATGCCTTGCTGGGTCGAAAGCACATTGTAAAATCACATTTTTGGTGGGATATCTCATATACAAGCTACACTAATAATATTTAAATTCCGCCATACGATTTAATCAAATGTTAACGCCGAGCCGAAAAAAAACCGAGTCCCTCGAGGCCGTTGCGTAACAGAACAGGTTCGTTTGGCGGTCGAGAGGCCGGCAAACGAACCGATTTAAGTTCGTATGGGTTCGTTTGCCGGTCGATTTTATTTATGAAATTAATATTCATATGAAATCTGTCCTTGTTTACTTGTCGGGAAAATCTTGGCGTAATTTATGAATTTAGAAATTATTATAATTCAAGTTGAGCAAAAAAACACAAAAAAATATTCTTAACAGCTGACAACCCAACAACTCCAGTATTATACTTTGCAGGGTTCAGAGTTTTTAAAAGGTAGTAGGTAACACGGCAGCCAGTGCCAGTGAGAGACGACAAAAGCGAAAACGTGACAGCAACACCATCCGCCTAGCAACAGCGAACGACCTAACCAGAGCGGGTGGGAGGAGGTGGGAGGAAAGGGAGAAAGCATTGACTAGGGATGTCAATATGCACTATAAAATAACGTATGGAGAGTTTACAATCGTAAACACAAAGGTTTCGTTAACACATTGAGGCAGCAATTATGCACGCAAACACCCGCATCAACCGTAAGGATCATAATACCCCGTCGAACCATAATAACCATAAGGAACATGTCGATACATATAATCGAGTAATGGACTTTCAAAAAATTCCCTGTAATTCAACGAAATTACGATCATCATTATTCTGAATAAAATTGGATCATCATTATTCTGAATAAAATAGTGATATTAAAATGGTAATGTAATAAGAAATCCAATATTTTTCTCAGTGTTTTTAGGTTCTGATTACAATAATCGTTTATATCTTTTGCTTCAGCAATTATTCTCATTTAACGTTCTAAATATAAATATATGCCGGAAGTTTCGGAGCTCATGGCCCCTTCTTCAGCGGCCAGAATGCTGGCGGTCGAAGCTGTCACCTACTGTATTTTTGTACTTAAACAAGTATTTTGACGGGAAAATAGATGTTTAAGTCCAATATTTTTTTTTAAATTAGGCCTAATGTGGAAATAACTAAGAATGTGTGTATGAGAATAATCCTTGCGTTCAACTTTATACCACTAAAAATATGTTATAAAAATTTCTGGTATTCGGTTACGGGGATTACAAATCGAAGACAAAGAATCAATAACGATAATAAAAATCTATATTTACAGAACCCTTAATTCTTGATGTCGACGTCGACATATTAATAATACCTGAAATTTAAAGGCCACACGTCAATAACATAGTGATCTTGCTTAACTCAACCGCATCTAGATTTGTAAAACAAAAATTATAACTTCTAAGCTTATCCATTCTACATGTAAGCAACCGTCAATACTACATAGTTTCTTTCTTACAATTTAGCTAGATAAAAAAATCTGTAGTCGTTTTACCAAATATCTGCGTCGAAAGTTTAGTTATGAAATACGACTTCTACCAAGCAGTGACTAAAAAGTTAACTAATTTTGAATTATTGCCGTTTAAAGCAACGTTTCCCATAACGGTGAGGATCAACAAGGCACCAGGCCACGAAAATAAAATACCGGATCGCAAGTTGTAAATTATCGAAATACGCCATTCGTTGTCGCACTGTACTTCAGCTTTTATCGAGAAACATTTGCTAGAACTTTAGACTAATCTGAAAGAATTTTTTTCTTTTGAAATGGTGTAGTTTCCTCTGGAAATGATCTTAATCGTCTCAGGGGGCTCAACATTTCCGTTTAAATCTCGTTTTTTTTGACGCGTTCACAATACATTCCCTCCTGGTAGGTTGGTGGGTCTAGTAAGTAAAATAGTGGGGTAAGCATAATAAATTAAAAGCATTATTTTTTTAACTTTTTTTTTACAAATACGTGAACTAAAAAGTTAAAAAAACATCACATGTGTAATGGAAAGTAAGACAAAACAAATAAATCCAAACTTGACTATCTTAGCACTCTCCATCAGGGATTTTCAGTGGCATTATTCCGACTCAATCTTCAGACCCTCATCGTGTGAAAGGGAAAGCACTTAAGATAATAAACCAAACGAGCCCAAAATCGACTATCTTAGCACTTTCCATTGGGGATTTCCAGTGGCTCCATCTTTTGACCCCATTTTCAGACTCTCGACATCATGTGTAATGGAAAGTACTCAATACAACAAAACAAACGACACCAAACTCGACCATTATAGCACTTTTCATTAGTGAGTTCTAGTCACCTTCAGATCCTCGTCATCATCTGTAATGGAAAGTACTCATGATTAAAAAACATCCTGTCTCAAATTCGATTGTCCGATTGGTTGGTCCAAACCAAATTCGATTTGCCATCAGGTAGTCCCAGGCCCTGTATCCCGACTCCATCACTAATCAGCTCGAGGGTCCATAATATTTCATTGTCATCGAACTTACATACTTATACCAATTTTCAGCTTAATCTGATACCAGCAAGTGGTTGAAAAATGGTTTGCAAATATCGAAAAGGACAACCTACTTACTTACATACTAACAAATCAAGTTAAATCCAAACTTGTAAAAATAACCCGACCAGGGCAAAAATACTTTGTGAAACATTAGTTTAGAGATGATTCGTCAACTTATCGAATTATAGATTGATTCTAAAATAGTTTACTTAATTGCTAGTTTAGCATATTTGCCTCTATTTTATTGATAGCTCTTTGCGTGTTTCTCTTAAGATATAGACATATATAATATTAAATTAAAATGTAGGTAAATAAATAAATCTTCATCTAACTGTTCGTATAACATTTGTTGTTATAACTTTTATTTTAATTAAGCCCTCCTTTATAACTGAAGCACAATTTGCAGATGTTCCCTCGTGTTGTCGGTGTCAGGTTCCACCGCCCGATTCGGAACATTGGCGAATCCAAAGGCGGCTCACTTATGGCTTGTAGTATGAAGCCCACCTCAGTTGTGTTCAATCAGCAGATATACCTGTAGACAATGAAATTGTCCGAACTTTAAGCGATGACTTTATTCCTGGCTCACCCGTACATACGATGGTCTCTAACAATCGTCCTCTATACAACGCTAGTGAAAGCCATGAGAGTGTCGGCGTGGGAGGGAGTCAGTGCGACGAGAGGGCGAGAGGTCCGAACAATGGCGCACGTCCTTACTTCACACGGAGGGAGTTGAGGAAGCTCACGCTCGCGATCCGTCGCGACGGATGGCAGGCAGTCGGTCCTTCCGCGCGGCAGGGGGAGGACGTACATCCAGGGCGAGGGGGTCTGCACGATTTTTATTTCAATTCACAGGGATGAGTGTCAACAACCTAGGTCCGAATGCTAAGCAAGTCATCGCCCCAATCAATGTTAAATGATTCAGATGCTAGACTTTTTGTTAATGCTCACCAGGTGATGTGACAGAATTCCAGTGAAATGGGAATTATGCATGAGATAGGGATATGCAGTATTCATTTTATTTCTTATATATGCTTTTACACCCAGGTGTTGAAACCTAAAATTTAAACATCACCGAGCATTGCTACCAAGAAAAACATGCTAATAGACTGTCTTGATGTTCGATGCATTTATTCGTATGGAAGTTCAATAACCGCATGACTTACGAACTCGAGAAGTTTCACCGTCGATAAACCTTACAAATTATTCTTCGCCGAGGATGTTGCCTGTTGCTATCTACTGTGATTCGCAGGATTTTAGATTTTGTAAAATATATATTATACCTTGAAATGACCGATCTTATCACAGGTTGCCAAAATAATTTAAATGGGAGTTCTACAAGGTTCAATTCTAGGTGCAATTCTTTATATAATATACAGTAATGATAAATTATTTTCCTTATTTAAAAAAAAATAAAATAATGCAAATGTATAATACTATGTGTGTAAACAAATTCAGAACTTAGAAACTATGCACAAAAATATTTTTAACGCTGAATCAATAACCGAAAATGAATACATCGCATATTCCAGTGGCAACTTCACATAAATAAGCCCGGACCTGTTCTAAGCTTAACATTTAATTTAGGATGTACTACTAGCTTAATACTGTAAATATAAAAATAGTATTATTACTTTGGTCAATGAATTTACTATTATTATATTGAAAAATTAAAACAATCATATTTTCATCATGTATGGACAATAGAATGCAAAAACTATATTTAAAATACTTAAAATTAGGACTGGAAAATTCATATTATACTATCAAATATTAATTACAATAACACTTGTGTTTTAGTAGATATCAAAGTGGAAATCCGGTTAAATAAAATAAAAAATAAAGCCGGTCTAATAAAACCGGTTAAGTGAGAGCTTTATTCACGCAAATAGAGTCTCGACCTTTCGAATGTATTTCTTGTTTCGAAACATTTTCAAATAAATTAGCTATAATATTATGGATTTTAAGCAGCTCCACGATATTGATATTTTATAAGCTGTGTATTTTCGCTTGAGTTTATATAGGTACTGTTTTATAGATTCTAAGAATTTTCGGTGATCAAGGGTAGGGGGAGGGGGGAGAACATCCTTTTCTGCTCACAATTTTGATGCCTCTTCGCCACTCACCGTACCTACTCATCAAACCTTGCTCCAACAGATTCCTATCTTTTTCGGAAAGTGGATAACTTTTAGACGGGAAAATCCATTATTAAGAGGCAGTGGAAAACGCATTCAAATCAGTCATCGATTCATGACCATAAGAGTTCTACGGCAGAGGCATTAACTCACTTCTATTAAAATGGCAACACTATATATATAATATTCATTTATTTATTTAGTAAATAATTTCTATAAAACATTCATTTTGGCTATAAAAATAAAAGGAACCGAATGACAAACCTTAACCCCATGTTTATGTGAATCTGTCACCCAACTGATACTAACTTGTTCTAGAGTGGGCTCTAATAGTAAAATAAATTATTTAAACGTTGTAGTAAAATGCTTATAATACTAAATTGCCTTAAAATTTGGTCCAAAAAAATAGCAAACCCCATATGAAAATCGGCATTAAAATTGAACATGAAATTCCATCAAAAGAAGCGAGACAAAGAGAAGAGATTTACAACTAAAACAAGAGAAAAAGAGAATTATGAGAAATAAAACAATAGAGAAAGGAAGAACAAAAGTCACTAGTAAAATATATAAAATCATTAATATTAAATATATGGTATTAAGTAATATATTCAATATAATAATACCTACTCTAAATAAATAGAATACATTGATAACATTATACATACAACAAATATTTAATATTTTTTGGTAACAAAGTTTAATGTTAAAATGTAATCAACATACATATTTAAAAATATAACCATAATTTGTGTACCTACACAAGATTTATTTAATCGAAGACTATCGCGGTTGTTTGACATTATAAATAGGATATAAAACGAATTTACCGCGTGAAATTTGTAACACCCGACGTTTTAGTGACGTTGCAGCCGCCGTTGTCCAGGGTAGACATGGACAACGACGGCTGCAACGTCACCGAAACGTCGGGTGCCTATTTTTCAATTTATATTTTACTAGTGACTTTTGTTCTTCCTTTCTCTATTGTTTTATTTCTCATAATTCCCTTTTTCTCTTGTTTTATCTGTAAATCTCTACCCTGGACAACGGCGGCTGCAACGTCACCGAAACGTCGGGTGCTACACATTTCACGCGGTAAATTCGTTTTCTATCCTATTTATAAGATTTATTTAGATAGAATTTCTAACATTTGATGTATGGTAAATCTGCCATGATTCAATAACCATTTCTTTATTTTATTTTTAAATAGATTAAATGTCAAGTTCGTCATTGTAAAATCTGAGCGTAATGAAAGAGTAATATCCTTGTTTAAATGATTTTTAGTTCCTATGTTTCAATATTAGGATTTTATGAAAATAAAAGTCCCATGTGTTCTTTGTAGGATGGCAGCTTTTTAGGTAGGGATTGCTTTGTTTCTTATTATTAGATTGCTCTTAATATCTTATTAGATTGCTCTGTTTCTTTAATCAATTCGTCAGTTTTTTTTTATTTTAGAAACCAATTCTTTTTGACGATGTATCTTTTCTTTACGAGGAAAGCATTTCATTGTGTCCATGAGGTTAAGAGTCATATAGAGAGGTATGTTATTTTCATTTTTACAAAATACTTACCAATAATTGCCATTTTTTTTTATAAATGCGAAGTTGGTCCTTGTTTTCTACCTTTTATTAGAGAAATTATTAATTTTGATTTTATTAATTTCCAAATTTCCTGTGGCGCAAGAGGAATGTAGTTAATTTTAATAGTACTCCTACTGACATTGATATCTCATTAGTAAAATGCTTAACGTGACCTTTAGCTGTTTGATTTTATGAAAAAACTGTAAATAATTACCTAATTAATAATTAACATTCAACATTAATTTAGATAGAAAAATAAACGTTTACTTTGATTTTTGTATTTTTGCGAAATTCAATTCCACCATTACAATTAGTTTATACCTAAATTAGTTTTTGCGAATAAATACGGAATTTGGAAGTGTAAGTTTTAATTGTCGCGAAGTTTTCTAAATGGCAAAAATTACGTACCCTCCCCCCCCCCCCCTATCTACGGTCATGAATAATGTGCGACTTCCAAAACTGTTAATTGCTAATCCACGTCCCTTCTTCTTTTCCGTAATAATTTAAATCTGCTTCTGTATGTTTATTTTATTTCAGCTAACATTTAATTGTATTGTGAAATTCATTCAATACTTAACAGTCTTTCACCAAGATCTTTAACCAGAATTGTTGAATAAGCGCCGAACTTTCGTAAGTATTATACTCCATTTACTGCTGAAGTAATAAACGTATATTGTATTAACCGTTTAAGTTTATTTCGTATCATGGGTTTAAGTAAATGGTGTGAAAGCCCAGAAGCGTAGACTGGCTTCCTTTGTTTAGAAATGTTCATTTTATGCGAAGCAATAAACTCTGAGTATAACTAACATCGCGTGGCTTGCGATCCTAAGGACGTAAAACTATCGATTGTTTTAACTGCTTACATTACTCCCTTATAATTCTTCTTTAAACTATATATTGCTATTTTGTCGGCTGAAAATAATATCTTTTTGTTTGTGGACTTTTTGTTTATAGTATTTTTCACTATTCTGATTGGTATCATAGCCGTTTGCATAGTACATTATGAGTGGCATAACTTAACTTCGTCTTCTAGCATGATTTTGGGGAGGGGGGAATAGGCGTAGGGGCTTCAATAAAAGATAAAAAGTCTTCATAAATCGCTTATATAACTATTCAAAAATATACTGTTAAAATTTCAAAACAAAATTCTAATTCGTTCAAAAGTTATAAGCGATTAAGTGAGTATCCTTCGTTAAAGAGTCGGAGGATGTGGCTTGTAATACGGAGCAGTCGAGCAACTTGGGTTGTCGACTACAACGGGCGAACCCATCATCACAGGACGTTTTAACAATTAGTCGTTCTATCTCCCTGGAGTGAGCGTCACAAGCTAGCTACGTCACAAGCCCGTAAGAGGCCAACGCCTTAACCGCGAGTAGCCAGGAGTGTTACCCGGCGGGCTTGCACTCACGCCCTTACTTCCAGTTGTGACCAGATTACTCCGGTCTCTCGATTGGTTCCGAGTTCGAGGTCGCTTGTGCGGTCCTCTCCCTTACGAAGCGGTGAAACGGTGTATACCGAATCTATCGCGGACCACAGCGTCCTTTGCCCGGCTGTTCTCCATGTCAGCGAGAATCAAAAATCGGGGTGCACGAGATGTAAATGGGGCTCCACGTTAGTGGACTCCATCTAGGCAGGTCACCATAAGCATTCAGGCGATCAGTTAATGTCGTATCACTTCTAAACAGATTTTGTATACAGCATAGTATTTTAAAATTATAATAATAGCAATAAACAAACACGCGCGTCACAAGTATCACGGAATGATTGAAGAGGCCAGCGCACATGACTAACGAGGGAAGGTGCGAATGAGGTATGTGAAAAATTGCTCTTCAATGGATATCCGTGCGAGCGAGTACGATAAACGCGCCACATGAATGAGTAAGCGAGATAGTGCTACATATGCACTTATGTCCGGCTTTCCCAAATGATTCGTACTTTAAGGTCGTTAATACTACGAGACATAACGACAGAAGAATCTGAAGCACTAGCAAAGGATAAAGAAAAACTATAGAAGAAAGCTACAGCAATGATGATTTAGAATGAAGTGGAACAGAGGATAACGAAATCAACAAAATAGCAGAAGAAACTAATAGTCTAGTCAAAATATCGAATAAGAGTTTTCCTTTTTACTTTTAGAAGCAAATCATGTAACTTTTGAGCAACCTTTTCTCCCCTGCTGCTTATTTCGACCCTGCTGAATCTGAAAATGCCGGTTGCCCACGCGAAATACCGACCGGAAGTGAGATATCAATATGGATCATCAATTGGTATATCAATATACCAATATGGCCGCCAATATGGCGCTGAAACCTGAAACTATATATATATATATATATATATATATATATATATATATATATATATATATATATATATATATATATATATATATATATATATATATATATATATATATATATATATATATATATATATATATATATATATTATATTTGATAAGGTTTTGTAAATAATCCGTTCATAGGATGATGATTCGCAGTAAAATAAAATTAGTAAACGCCACTTGAATAGCAGCGAAGGAAATCCCAGCTTGGATTGGGAAACGCTTATGTTTGAATGAGATATACTTACGGATGTGCACGACTTTCGATTGTGCATGTTAGTTTATGGGTCCCTTTACCGTCGACGAACGATCACTCATCATCCATATATCTCAAAAATCGAGCTTTTTCCTTTTTGCAACACAAAATGCCTCCAAGTGAGGCTAATTAAAGCGAAAAAACTAAAATAAAACACTTTGATCACATCGGCAAAGGCCGTTTCATAAATGCAGGATGACGTTTCGAAAATTTTCAAAATTTCGAACGTTTCCAACATTTAAAATATGTCATTATTAGGCTGCGTTAGTTATCAACGAGCCATTGAATCGAAATAAAAATAAAAAACCTCCAATGCACAATGAAATGAAAGAAGATACTTCAATCTTAATTTCTGGCAGAGAAGTTTATACTAAAGACTATATAATAATATCAAAATAAGGTAAACTTGTATAAAATTGTATAACATTAGCAAATGTATAAAGAAACATGTTAAAAAAACTGTATAATATTTTTATATTTGATAAGGTTTTGTAAATAATCCGTTCATAGGATGATGATTCGCAGTAAAATAAAATTAGTAAACGCCACTTGAATAGCAGCGAAGGAAATCCCAGCTTGGATTGGGAAACGCTTATGTTTGAATGAGATATACTTACGGATGTGCACAACTTTCGATTGTGCATGTTAGTTTATGGGTCCCTTTATGAAACGGCCTTTGCCGATGTGATCAAAGTGTTTTATTTTAGTTTTTTCGCTTTAATTAGCCTCACTTGGAGGCATTTTGTGTTGCAAAAAGGAAAAAGCTCGATTTTTGAGATATATGGATGATGAGTGATCGTTCGTCGACGGTAAAGGGACCCATAAACTAACATGCACAATCGAAAGTCGTGCACATCCGTAAGTATATCTCATTCAAACATAAGCGTTTCCCAATCCAAGCTGGGATTTCCTTCGCTGCTATTCAAGTGGCGTTTACTAATTATATATATATATATATATATATATATATATATATATATATATATATATATATATATATATATATATATATATATATATATATATATATATATATATATATATATATATATATATATATATATATATATATATATATATATATATATATATATATATATATATATATATATATATATATATATATATATATATATATATATATATATATATATATATATATATATATATATATATATATATATATATATATATATATATATATATATATATATTTGACTTAAAAATACACTGTAAAAAAACATTGATCCGGTATTTCAAGATGGCGGGTCAAGATGGCGCTAGCTCCATATTGCCATATTTGATCGTACAGACGAGCTTGACGCGTCTCGATATATGGTATGCATTATAACGTTAGGCTAAACTTTCTCCAGAATTAAGACAGGTACGTTTGCAGGGAGTACAGAATTTTAGGCAAGGAACGTTTTCTTTTTTGCAACTGTAGTTTTGTGAGTTACAAGACTCTTTACTTTGGCAAGCAAAAACTTCTGGTCACGGCTTAGGAATAGGATTTAGCGTCATGAAACGTGGAACAGCTTGCTCTTCGTCAATGGTCCAGCCGCAGTATTCAAGCAATAGAACAGATTCAAATTCAGCATGGCTGAAATAGGGACAATATACCGGTTGCACAAAAGTTACATGATTTGCTTCTAAACGTTCGCTTTTCAGAAAATTTGACTAGACTATGAGGAAAATGATCATTACTCTACTTTCCCTCACCCTAATTCAGTAATTAGTATTCCCTACATTTCCTTCATTGGCTTTATATTGTTTAATGCCCGTCGATTTTTCTCAGGAGCACCATTCACAGAGCAGGTTTTGCTATTCTACATTATACATAATATGCATCCTGGCATACCAGTGAACCGCGGCAGAAGGACTACTGGCTAAGGTAATACCGATCTAATCAAGAATTATGTTCAGTTTTAAAATAATTAGAATATTGAAATAAGACCTATATAACTAAGTAAGAGCACAATAAAAGATTCAAATATTATTTTCATAATTTGAGTTGCTCCTTTGTGTATTTTATAATATTCTGTGAGATGTTTTTATTCTTTCTTAGTTATGTCGCAGTATGTTATTTATTGCTCGAGTGCCTTGATCTATCAATTTCTCGGCGTTTCCAGCACATTTCAGAAAACACTCCATTGAATTTCCTGAAATGGAAAATCTTTCATTTCAGTTAATGATGATATTGACCTCCCTTAACCAGTTACCTGCGGAAGTTACTTTTAAAAGTCCCTCACGGGGTGCGTAATTAAAATAAAGCGATGATGAGTATACACGTCAAACGCAATACAAATGGTAGCAAAATTAATTTTACGAAAAATCAAAGTATTGTATTGCTATTGAAAGACAAGGATTGTATTTCTATTGAAAACAAACTAATAACACAGTATTTGAATACTTAAAAATTGCCAAAGTTAATAAAATTCATATACAAAAAAAAAGATCAGGGATTTAGTTGACTTTATTGAGGTATTTTTCGAAGCAAGAGACTAAAAATGACCATTCGATATAAAACTCAATATTTTATAAAGATACTATTATTGCTGCCAGCAGCAGTAGTATTTTACTCAGAAGCAGTAGTAACTTACACCGCACGAAAATAAAGGTTTGGATTGACGTGTATACAGATCCAACGCACTTAACTGGTTAATAAACCTCAGTATCTCTTATCAATATGCCATAGAGTGTGCTTATATTATATTATACTTCCGGGTTATAAATGCCACTCACATGATCGATCTATTAAAGCCCGAGCACAAAGCCGAATCTCTACCCATCTTAACATCCTTTCCATCATCTTGGTGGCTAATCGACACGATTGACGTCAGCCGCTCGCTATCCCTAGCTGTATGGTTGCGAGCTCCTACTACATGATTAATAGAGTCATGCCGTGACTTTTGTGTTTCATTTAAGTACTGCGTTGGCGAATTTGTAAATGTGTGTTTTTACTATACCTCTTTGTGACGTCACTCCATCTATCTCTGGTCTGTTAATTGCAGCGGTCGTTCGCCTTTTCATTAGCTAATCCATTTGGCTTTATTTGATGCTCTCTGCTGCGACAGTTGACAACCACTCTCGTAATCAATGACAGTCTTATCACATCAAACCAATTAATAAATAAACGATATAAAGACCTTTAGTGCTACGTCCTCTAATTGCACTAAAAAAAAATAGGCTGACTTAGCCCTAAGCCGTAGTTTTCTTGCAAAGTTCAAGATTCCTGATTCCATTACGGGATTTTAGTTAAGAAAATTTTAGCAAGTCTTTTGTTTCGATACAATTTCTTTTCTTTATTAATCACTCCCACAAACAAAAGTGCCCCTGCTGTCCGTCGCGCATCACGAATTTCGCGAAGGACGGGCTGTACACCGCTGTCAATGAAAAAATATCGATGCTGTGCGCCGTATGACCCAAAGATTCGGGTATCCATAGGCATAGGCATAAGTCAGGTACAATCAATCCTACACAAACTTTTGGCTGTGAGAAGCTGTGCTTGCGATGGATCCCACACAATTTTACTGGGGCTCGAAAAACCGGACGCGTCACGTGATGCAATGCCATGCTTACCAGATTTAACGAAGGGGTGCCAGATATGTTATGGAACATAGTATCATGTGACGAAACATGGATTTATAACTACGAACCCGACACAAAACAGCAATCGAGCATCTATGCCGAAATTATTGAAGAACTCTGTAAAAGCAATCGTTAACGCTGCATTATCTTGCACCATAACAATGCCAGCTCTTACACGGCAAGACAACAACGAATGTTTGAAGGCGAAAAGCGTAGAACTAAAAAGTCATACAAGATACTCATACTCGATACTTGTAACTTCTTCTTGTTCCCAAAAAATAAGTACCAATTAAGCGGTCACGGTCATCGCCAAAAGAGGCTGTAGATGAATATGAAATACATATTTCCGAGGTAACCATGGAAGAGTGGAATAAATGTTATAGTATCGGTTTATATGCATGGAAAAGTGTATCAACTCACGGAGAATATTTTGAGAAGCAATTAGTGGTCTATTCCTTTGTTTGCCTTGATTCAGGGGTGGTTTACAAAAAAATATATATTTAGGAAAAACTCAAAGAAACAACTGAAAATCGAAAAAATCGAAATTGGTCATTTTGGGAAATAGGCCACTTTCAAAAGATGGCGTTCCCGGCGATCCTATTGTTAGGCAGCTGCGTTATCCATAACTGTTATTCATTCCGTGCGAGTGTGTAAAATTTCAAAAAGTCAAAAAAGTCGAAAAAGTAAAAAAAGTAGATAGTCAAATTAGTCGAACAAGTCAAAAAAGTCGAAAAAGTCGAAAAAGTCGGAAAAGTCGATAAAGTCGAGAAAGTCGAAAAAGTCGAACAAGGCAAAAAAGTCTAAAAAGTCGGAAAAGTCGAAAAAGGCTGAAAAGTCGGAAAACTTGAAAAGTCGAAGTCAAAGTCGATTTTCAATAAGTTAGTGGATTTGAGAATAGATTTTGTTGAAGCGAATTTAATTGCATTTTGCTAACATTCATTTTGAAAGGCCATTCTTAGACTTTGCAGGCTTACACATAACCACGAATTTGGACTTAGTTTAGGGATTTCAATACTGTAAAGACCTCATGTAAATTTCAACCGATTTGGAATACGGAAATAACGGTAAATGGAAAATGGAAAATAATAAACGGAATATTGGAAAATATTAATACACATAATCGGGTAATTCCTTGTAATTCAACAAAATTACGATTGAAACATCGTTATTATGTATAAACCAATAATAACAAAATGGTAATGTAAGAGTGAATCCAATATTTTTCTTATTGTTCGTAAAAGTCTATCTCAACTCCATACTCATTACTCGCGATTGCGCAGAAGTGTATCCTGGCTCAAAAACTCGCATCAGTGATTTTGACGCTATTGATCGCAAACGCTTTCGGAGGTCATGGAATTCAAAGAAGAAGAAGAACCTCACCCTGGCTTAGTAGTAGTAGTAGTAGTAAACGGAGTGGGGGGCTTGTTTCCAGCCCTTGATGTCACCTGGATCTATAAGATCTTTTGTAACTACCCGTGGTCAGCTAGTAGCCCAGTACTGCTTACTAATCCAAGCGGATCACTGACCTTCACGTTGGGCAGATCGCTGGGTTCGAGAAAGGCTCGCCGCAGTAAACTGTGTCTTTTTGCGGCGAGGCCTGGGCAGCGACCAATGATGTGTATGCTGCCTTCAGCTTCTTCGCCACATATTCGGCAGTCCTTGCTCTCAGTCAAGCCAAGGTTGAATAGCTGTGCTCTAAGGGTCGTGTGTCCGGTGAGGAGATCGCTAGTGGTTCTAAGGTTCTTCTTGCTCATGTCGAGTAGACCTTTGGTTTTCTTTGGAATTGGTTGCTCCATCATGGCTTTGCCTGACGACATCCCTGGCTCTGTTTTCAGGATGCCCGATGCTCCTGCTCACTCTTCACTTTCTTCGGATCATTCGCGGTGTATTTGGGACACAGGCGTTGCTTGGAAAAATCTATATTTAATAACTGCTCCTCCTTTTGCTCGAATTTCATCATTTTGGGCAATCCTCCGTCCGTAATTGTCGGATTTTCTCTTACATTCTTAGCGTTACTTTCGGCTTGAGACGATTTATTTCGAGCCCAGGAGGGAATTGAATTTCTCTCAATTATTCCGTAGCGTTCGAATTTCTATTATCATTTTCCGCCGTATTCAGATTCACCCGAATTCCTCCAACTAGAGGACAACCGAAATCAATGTATTCGTTACGATTTCTAAATTTTAAATATTTTTATACTGTAGGCCGCAGTATTAGTATATCTTGTATCTGTGTAATGTATACTAGGTGTTGACCGCGGCTTCGCTTCGCGTAAAGTTTCGAATCGATTTTTGGTAATTTAAGTAGGGTGGCGTTTATTTGCCTTTTTAAACGCTGCCTTTATATATATATATATATATAGTGCAAGACGTCCCCCCTCAGATGCACGCTACCTATCTCTTAGACGTACGCGTCTTGTTCCTCGTCACCCACGCCGCCTTAAGCTGAACGCTGACCTTGCTGGGCCAGCAGCCGCCGCCGCCCCCTATATATTTCGATGTGCTTACGCGCGTTAATAATTTCATGAAATATCTATGGCTATAAAACCAAAAAACTTACATTAAATGCCTAATTTTATTTATATCTAACACCCGTAATAATGAATTAATTTATTTTGATATCATATGACAAGGATTCTTATTTTATTTGCTAATTTCTTTAAAAGACACTGCCTGCTTATATATTTTTATGATTTTTTTGAGACATAAAAGCAGTTATTGTAGCTTTAATATAAAAGTTGGAAGTATAATGTCGGTGACTTTTTTATAGATCTCTTTAGAGGCGATGTTTTTATCATATTTTGTTTTCACATACTCGTATATCAAACCGTTTTGTTAGCGCACGTCGATAAAGCAACTTGCCCTCCCATTTTTCTCCGACTTAATTTACAAATATCGTAATTTCGTATTGAATACCAATACTCATCACAAAAAAACATTGAAAATAAACCTATAGTACTCGTCGATAATGAAGCTTTCCATTAGTGAAAGAATTTTTGAAATCGGATGAGTAGTTCCGGAGATGACTTACAAACATTACTTCTTTATAATATTAGTATAGATTATTAAAATATTAATTCACGAAAAAGGTAATAAATTATTTATATGTCTTAGGTTGACTCTATTTAAGGTAAGGTAAAAAACGAATAACTATATAATAACCATCGAAAAGTTAATAAAACATTACTCCTAGATTTTCTGTTCGTGGACCTACCGGCGACTCCCACCTTGCTAACATCACGCATATAGGACCTACCGATGGGTCCAAGCAGAGATGTTTTGAAATTACGTAAAATATTATCAGACTTGTATATACAGATCTCTTTTGCCACGACTGCTCAACAAGAAAGGACTAATATGTTCAGGGTTAATCTATGTATGTTTTTCGTTTCTTTATTTCACCATAACTTCTAAACGCTCACATCGATTTAGAAGTATATGGGATTGTAAGAATCGTTTTGTTATACCGAGTGTCATAGAATTAACTTAACCCCTTGAGTATGATACGACCAAATCTGGTTCTGAAACAATTATCCGTTGAGTATGATACGACCAGATCTGGTTCCGCGTTTTTTTCACTTCTTTGACGTTCTCATATTTATTCATAATTATCTAATTGTTTTACAAAATGATATTTCAATATTCTATATTCGAAATTTCAATGCAATCATTGTGCAGTTGTTCTTTTTATGATTGGTGTAGTAGTTTCGTAGTTATAGTACTTTAAGGTCGATGTCGCCGAAAATCCTGCAAAAGAGACAGATGCATCCATGAAAATACCCATTTACTCCAAGGGTTAACTGTTGAAATACTAAGTAAATAGTTATCTAAATATTCAAATCCCCAAATGACAATAAATAAACATAAATATATCGTGATTAGTGTCAAATGAAAGGTCTGATTGAAGACAATCCGAAAATAAATATTTAAGAACCACAAATATTTCAAAGTTTAGGGGTGACAAAACTTATCTCTTTTCTTCTTCTGGGATAAAAATGTACCCATTAATTATTCGGCCGGCCTCTACCCGCAAACGCCAACCCCGCCCGACACGCTCCCCCGTAGGGTCCCCCATATGAGGCGACGCGGCTCACGGAGGTAGATACGAGTAACAACGGGTTTCGCATGTCGCCCGTAACAATGTCTCGCGTCGCGGCACCCGAATGAGGAAAAGTGAAGACGGCTCTGACGCGTCTTCAGCGCGAGCCCGAGGAAAAATGCCGATATGAAATTCCCGAAAAACAAGGTGAGGCGGATTCTTCATTTACGGTGACAGATCAAAAGACCGCTCGTCGCCCGCGCCCGCGGCTATTATGTCACGACGGGGACACGGGAGGCGTTGCCATGGCTACTGAACGGATTTGCCAGTTTGGCGGATTTCGATTTTATGCAAATCCTGAAGGTTCACTAAAATCCGTTATAGGTCGACTGAGCCGGCTAGACCATGATAAAGAAAAAAACTCGATCGTTTCGCTCCCCGCACCTTGCGCTGACTCAAAGCGACGTCAAATTTGCGACGTTAGTGCTTTAACGCGCTTACAAACATACATCAGTGACACAAAAACTATTATCTATCAGTTGATTTAATCGTTTATTATATATGAAATTCGATTTCTCAACTATATTACATTTTAATAAAGCAGGTGGCGCTGATATCATAAGCGGCAATACTAATAATAGTTTATTTGACCATCTAGGGAAGTTTGTTTGTTTGTTTGAACAGCTTTATTGCACACACAAAAGAATACAATGTGGTGGGCCTATTGCCAAGTGGCAATATCTACCGACCATACCGCCAGGGTTATTGTGACTGAAGGTTTATGTGGGCAAATAAATTTACAAGTAATAAATAAATACACTTACAAAAAAGTCATCATAGTATAAAATATAATTCAGTGATTAGTAACGTATGCCAACTCGATATTGAAGGGAGGAGTGAAATATAAGGACAAGCAAAGGAGACGGGAGGGGAGGGGGGAATTCATACGTTGAGTAAATGTCTCTTTAAAGAATTTTTAAACCCGCTCAGGTTTTCAAGTTGTCTTATCGGTAAAGGCACGGAATTCCAGAGACGGGCCGCTTGCACTGCGAAAGACCTAGACATGAAAGTTGATGAATGCTGAGGTATAACCAGTAATAGATTTTCCTGAGAGCGCAATGGGAGACCATGGGATGATAGCGGAGAGAAGAGATTATACAAATAAGTAGGACAGTTTGATTGTAGTACGCGGAGTCATACTCAAAGTGTGCTCCGCGGAGCCCTAGGGCTCCGCAAAGCCTCTGTAGGTGCTCCACGAGAATACTGAGAAAAAATCATAATAGAAGAGCGGTTGTATGATAAAACTTGGCTGTTCAGACTGTCTTTTATGGCAGATATCTTTCAAATACTAACTGAATTAAATTTATCATTACAAGGTAAACAGACAACAGTGTTCCAGACCTGTAACAAAATAACCGCCTTTAAAAGAAAATTTGATTTTCGGATTACTTGTGTTGATAAGAGGGAAATAGAAAGCTCGGTTACCAAATCACTTAGTGATTTTATACGCGATAACGACGAGTTTGTTTGAAGGATATAACGAGATGATATGTTTGAAAAATTGGTTCAATATCTCACTGCAATATACGGTTAGTAATTATGGTTAATTTGGCTCTAGCAAGTATAGAAACTCTTATCAACTGATTTAATAAGTGGTGCAATAACAAGACACCCACTTACAAACAATTTACACGCACGCATACATATAATCACTTCATAGTAGGGTTGGTTGGTAGAGATTGTCGTATGACAATAAACCCGCCCATTGTAAAGTTTTACAATAAAGCGTATAAACAAACAAACAAGCAAACGTTGAAATGTTTATGACGTTGAAATGTCCTCACGATTTTACGGATATAAAAGAGCGGAATTCAATTAGTTAATTAACGTCTATCAACACAATCAATTGCTTAGTCGCTCTCTACATTCTATATCATTAAAACGGCTCAAATATTCTCATTGTGTTTTTTTCCTCTGTATACATTTCCGAGGTACAAGGACAAGACATAAATAAAGACTCTGGATTCGTGAGAAGAATTACTCAATTATCTACTGTCACGACCAAGATTCGTTATAGCAGTATATAACGTTTTCTCTTCTTCTCCGTCATTGCCTTATTACTGAGGATCGTAGCCACTAGACATCAGTTTGTCTCCTCCACTTCGACCTGTCTTCTGCATGGCGGGTCGCAGATTGTATTGACCCTTCTATAACTTATTTGATAAGGCCATTCCATCTGGCCGGTGATCTGCCTCTGCTTCTTCTTCCCTCCACTTGACCCCCGTAAAGCATTTTTTCCAGATTCTCTGGGTTTCTCCTGGCAACATGACCGAAGAACTGCAGGACCCTTCTCATGCATACGGTGGAGAGCCTCACTTGGATGCCGAGTTCTTCCAGGACAGATTTGTTGGTGCGGCGTGCTGTCCATGGGATTCCTAGCATTTTACGCCAGCACCACATATCCAGTGCATCGATTTGGGTGCGTATCCGAGCCTTCAGGGTCCATGTATCCGATGCATAGAGAAAGATCGAGAAAACCAGAGCTTGAACCAGCCTGACCTTAGTCCGCTTGCTTATACCCCGATTCTTTCACAGCCTTTCTAGCTTGCTCATGGCCGATCTTGCCATCTGGCTTCTGCGTGAGACATCCTTTTCGCAGTTTCCGTCGTTGCATATCATCCAGCCCTGATAGACTAAGTCTTTCACAGCTTGAAGGTTACTCAGCTCGTTGGTGCGTTACATGGTTTCAGCCCGGTCCACAAACATAAATTTGATCTTGCTGCGGTTCATGTGCAGTCCATACTCCTTGCTTTCCTTCTCCACCCTGCGTAATGGCGTCTCCAACTCATTTTCATCGGCACCTATGATGGCCGTATCGTCGGCGAATCTTAGGTTATTGATCCTGAGACCTCCAATGCGAATTCCACCCTCCCAAATAACTTTTGTACCTACAACGAATTAAGAAGACCAGTCATGTAATTATTTATATCACATAAAAATAACTTTCATATGACATACGGTTTACAGTTATTGGAGGGTGATTATCAGTGATTTAAAGTGCTTACAAACATATGCTGAGATGACACAAATATATGAAGCGTGGTTTACGAAATTGTAATATTTTATTAGGTTTAATAACCAAATTTAATAATAATTATAATAGTGAATAATAAAACGCTTTATTTGATTTAAAAAATTGGCGAGCTTATTGGGTTAAGAAATATCTTACAACTAACCTTAACCTAATAAAATAAAACTATAAAAAAAATCAATTATAAAGGCAGGTCGTATCAAATGAAACTTAAAATCCAGCATACAATTAAACAAGTAATTATAAACAAAGAATAAAAAACACGACTGCCGTTACACAAAGTGAACTATTGTATTTATGTATAATTATTTTTATTACGGTTTTTATGTCAAATATTTTTGGTTTATTAATTTATCCATAAATTTATTTATTTATTTATTTATTTAGTAGTAACACATCTAGTAAAAAATTAATGTCATATTTGATTAAGATGTTAGCAAGAAATTGATGCGACATTATTTTTAATGATTGACACAGTCGCCTAACTAGGCCTAGGCCTGTTCTAAGGCAGAGGCCTGTTCTAGGCCTGTTCTAAGGCTGTTCTATAGATCGATATAAATATTTTTCTGGAATTTACTCAATCAGACCTTTTATTTGACACTAAGCACGATATATTTATCTTATTTTATTGACATTTGGACGTTTAGACAACTACTTGAAACAGTTAAGGTACCCTATGACACTCAGGATGACAAAGATTTTAACAATACCACATACTTTTAATTCGGTTAAAGCGTTTACAAGTTATGGTGGAATAAAGAAACGGAAAACATACATACATGAATCCTAAACCCATTACCCCACTTTTTTGTTGAGTAGTCGTTTATACACAAAAAACCTGTAATGACGCAAGTAAGGGGAGGGAAGGAGGCGGAAGACATTTATGAGCGCTTGTAAAAGCGTTCTTTGAGTCTGCGTTTGAAGCAATACAAACTAGGTTCTGTCCTTACAGGTATGGGTAAAGCATTCCAGATACGGGATCCATGTCCGGAGAAGGAGTGCGAGTAGAAATCACAATTGTGACCGGAGATCGAGAGCAGTAGGTTGTTTTCAGATCTCAGAGGGCGCCTGTGAGCCGATAGAGCTTTGCACTTACTAATGGAGCGCCCCCCTCTGATTACTTATGGAGCGCCCCCGTCCCGATTCTGAAGAGCAAATCGAGGACTCTCGTATCTCCCCTTTCTTGAGTCGTCAGCCAGTGAAATCTCCTTCTGTAATCCGTAATATGGTATACATTCTTAGGTAATAAATAAAACGAATGCAGATATTTTGCAGCCGTTCAACCCCGGTGGATAGATCTTCATTAATGTCGAGAAAGGCATCTCATTAATTAAGGAGAGAAGAATAGTTTCTTTAATTCATGTACAACAAAATATAGATTCGGTATACACATACGGTGTATACCGAATCTATCGCGGACCACGGCTTCCTTTGCCCGTCTGTTCACCCGGTATCGGGTAGCCGATTGATCGTTTCGAGAGCAGTTGTTGTAAGGTTAACAACTATTACCGCTCTATAGGAAACAATACTGTTTCTAGACTACCTCAGCTATCAGTCGGAATGCACAATCGGTTGGCTGACGCCGCACGGTGCGCACACCGTTCAGGTATTCGATAGCATTACTAGCTAGGACGTCGTGGACGTGTCGCATCTGCTTATGCGATTATAACTTCCGTGCGAAATTTTGAAGAACCCTTGAAAAAGAGGCCTCCATGTAGCATTCGAATGGTACGTACCCCAGAGAACCTCGCAGCTGTTCCAGTTTCCATAGGAGAGGAGCCCTCGCTGCTCCGTTCGACCACCTGCATCTGCGCTAGAGATTGGGCGACGAGGCGTACGACGAATGCTGCACGTATTATAGTTTCACCCTCATTAGTAAAAACATAAATGGTATTCTGTTATCATGCACTTTTGTAAATAAAAGATGTTTTCCCCGTGTTTACTCGTGCAAATTGCGTTACTTCAAAATTTCCCGTTTCTCTGCGCAACCCTTTATTATGACAACATAATCTTTGCTTCAAAGGCTTTGTAATATAAATAACCTTACCGGTCTCAATATTAAAATATCCATTGAGTTAAACATACAATAACAATATTCGCGAAATCCAATTTGAATATTTTAAATTATAAATATCATAAAATTCATTCATTCATTATTTTCAAAATACGAGTAGGTATATACAATCTATCATATTCTTTAAAATATACAAAAAATTAAAATGAAAGAGTAGAATAATCTATTATATATAAAACAAAGTCGGGTTCGTTCGAACACTTACAACTCGAGAACGGATTGACCGATTTTTATGGTTTTTCAATTGTTATATTTGTCTCCGTCCCGAATAACAGAATAACTATTAAAAACAAACATTGGAAAATTGATGAAAAATTTAAATAAAAGAAAATACATTTTCCCATACAAAATATAAATCCGTGTTTTCTCATGGTCAGTTGTACGTGGAATGTTCACGTGTCGACAAATCATCCGCTTTATTTGTTCTTGCGCCTAATAAAAAAAAAAAGTCATATATCACAAAGTGCTTCAATGAAGAGAATTAAACCGAGTGCATCCCATGCTGCACAATATGTAAATAGTTTAATTCAATCATGTCTTGCTGACACGCGATTGATATACTTCTTGTGTTATTATCTTAATAAAGTAGTGAACTTAAAATTTATTTTGTATTCATTGTATTACTTTCATAAAATCAAGTTCAGCTAATCTGTAACACGACATTCATTGACTGTTAGGCGGTATGAAGTTCGCCGGGTCAGCTAGTACAATATATATTTACGGAATACAAAATTATCATTTATGTTTGCTGGTATACTACACAAATACGAAAATATAAAAAAATATCATTATTAGAAATAATCGAAAAAGGTCGAATAAAATTATTACAATAGCTAAAATTAAAAAATATATATATATTATAGAAATAAAAAATAAATAAATCTGAAATTCCATTGTTATTAATAAAAAATCCCAACAATATACATAAAATCTATGAAATGTGAATATGTCTCCAACTTATCACTAATTTAAATATTTATATTTTTAAAAACCTTGCTAATGAATACAGTGGAACCTCTCATAACGAGTAATTCGCAGTAGTTCCTCATAACGAGTATCCGCACATCTAATAACGAGTATGGGAAGAATTGTCATTATCATCAACGAAAAAGTCATAAAACATCATCGAAATATTTGACCTAGGGACTTGAAATTTGGTACGAATATGTCTTGTTGGGCCAAGCCAGATTGTGATTTTTTTGTTGGAATATCTAATAATAATAATAATAATAAACTCTTTCTTTGCACTTAAAAAAAGTATACAAAAAAGGCGAGCTTATTGCCACATGGCAATGTCTTACAGCTAACCTAAACATAGTGGTACATGCGCGCATAGTGAAAATAAAGATTATTACATAACATACAGACAAGTGGAAGAATTTAAGACTAATAGTGCCCGAGGAGAGGAAATTGGGAGAGGAACAGGAGAGAAAGGGAAGAACTGGTTACTTCTTAGAAAGGTAGTAATCCTTAAGGTGAGTCTTGAACGATGGTAAAGAAGGCGAGTTTCGTATATTTGCTGGGAGATCGTTCCAGAGTCTTGCACCATGGACAAAGAAAGAATAGGAATAGAAATCACTATTATGACTCGGAATTTTTAATAAACTGTCAGAGGCTGACCGAAGTACGAGACCGTGGGAACTTAGTGGTTCAAAAAGCTCCTGGAGATAGGATGGTGTTAATTGGATTAAATATCTCATATACAATCTGCACTAATATATTTAAATTCCAACATACATATTGGGCTCCATTGCGTTTCAGGGCAATACGTTAGAGCGGAATATGAAATGAACAGTTGTCACTTTTTCGCACCAACGCTAAAGCATCTGAATTCCACGGCGCGAAGTGTGCACGAAATGGGTTCACGAATGAAACACCGCACCAAATACGTTAAAATTTAATAATAATAATAATAATAATAAAACTCTTTATTCTTAAGAAAAGGCGAGCTTATTGCCTGCAGGCAATATTTTAGTATTGTTATTTATACGGACGAGTATAAATTCGACAGGTAGTTTTTATCGACAATCGTTCGTTTCATATTCCGCTCTATCGTATTGCTCTATCTCGTTCGCTTCAAATAATTTCAGTTTTAATTCACAAAGAAACGCAATCGGGCCCATTAATCATATATTAACGAAGCGCCGCCCGTGACTAGCCGAGACACGAACCGCGTCACTTGAGGCGATTGTAAAGCGAAACCTAAACGGGTTCATCCGCCGGCCGACAGAGGGCGCTTTTCGATTTTATGTATGAAATGAATATTCAGAGGAGATCAGTCCTTTGCTACTTGCCGGGAATGTCTTCGGGTGGCACAACCGATTTTTAAAATCTTTTAATCGGTATGTCATCATTATTTCCAAAGCCTATTTTATTTTTAGTAAACGAATCATGATTCTGACTTTACATTCGGTTACTGGAGTTTTTACGTGAATTTCAAGCCTTTCTTCACTGGATTATACGAGCTCGGCATTTTCATTAACGATGTCGCTGAGACGATGTTTATTAGACTTATACTAGCTGACCCGTGCCCACTTCGTTGGGCGGTAAAACTTTTTACCTGTGGTGAAATTATGAGTGTGGTTCGGTTAGTACTGAAGACTATGATTTATTTCCTGACTGCCAAAAGAAGGGTTATATTTTTACTGCATATGTATGTATGTATTTGCATGCCAATTTGACTATATTACCGTTATTAGTGAGTGTCTTCTTGTGAGTGTATTATAAGAATTCATAATTGTTGATAATATGACCAATAAACATGACCTTACGATTTAAATTATTTTTTAATATAAAATACTACTTTTTGTGACCTAAATATAAAAGTTAGACATATGCTGTCGCTGACTTTTTTGTAGGCATTATCAAGCTCTACAACTTTTCTCTTGAACTTAATCATATATCTCTCATCGTTAAGGCAGCGTTAGTTAGAAACATTTTCGTTCGACCGTTTTTTCTCCGACTTACTTTGCAAATCCGACTACCGCGAAAAAGTCCTTTCATTTTTCGGATTAATATATAGCCTATGACACTCACAAATACCATGGCTTTCCATTGGTTAAAGAATTTTCAAATTTGGTTCAATAGATCCAGAGATTACTTCCTACAACGTCACAAACTTTATCTCTTTATAATATTAGTATCGATGAATGATATTTATGAATAATACATTGAAACCGTTCGCAATTTTCATACTAGTCCCTTCAATTTGGTTATTTATTAATATTTTATTATTTTTTCATTTCATTAAATTTAATTTTGCTGTTATTTGTTTTACAACTTGCTATGTTATTTTTATTTTGCTTCTAGATTTAATAAATATTATTCTTAAGTTGATCCTCTTTGCGTGATATGGTCTTAATTGTTTGTAAAATTTTCATTGTTGCCATTTAATATATTGCTGCAAGTATGTGAAACAGTGGGTGATGTTGTAGTCTGGTATTTGTTAATTGGAATATGATTTGAGTAATTTGCTATTTATAATTATTTGTTAAATTGAGTAAATAATTTAAGATTTATTTCATTTCTTGGTCATTCCTACACAAAATAAGTAATGGTTGTAATGTAAATAAATACTATTTATTCTCTTTATTCTTTATTGTAATTTAAATTAGTCTTTTATTATTGCATGCGATTCTAATACAATTTATTGTAACCATAAAGTTTTATTCTCTTTCTCAATGCCTGCAACTGGCAACGTCGTGTCGTTTCCGTATCCCTGTTTCTCTTTCGCTACCTTGAGCGCCATTTACGGGACTATTATTTATGGCTATCAGATGACTGCGGGATATTTTTCCTCGTCTTTGTTTTCTTTTTGGGACGCGACATGTGTCTCCTCCCCCGCCTCCCTAACCTAGTGCTCCCATTGTTCCCCTTCATTAAAGAGAGTATCTATACGCCCTGCCACGATATCCACTATCCCTGAAACTGCCACATAGATAATTCAATTTATATACTACTATAGGTAGAAGCAGAGTGGAGGAAAAACAAAACAGGAAATGGGGTGATGGAGGTGGCGGAAAGAGTTCAACTTTGTAGTTACGTCACAACTCTGTCTTTACTTATTTTACTACTTTTTCCAGTACTTTTGCCTTTACTGGAACTCTGATTTCATCAGGCTAATCAGTAACTACTGATTAGCATAGATTCTTTTGCTTAGCCTACATTATTAGCTTAGCAAACATAACTACTATTATTATATGATTTCTTTTGCTTAGCCTGCATAGTTATTTAATTAATAGATTGTTGTTATCTTCTCTTTTTTAGTTATTTAGAGTTGTTTCTTTTTCATGTTTTTACCAACTCTGTGATGGCGTTTTAAATTTCATGTATTAACTATGATTTCCTCGTTATATTTTTTGATTTTTTGTCATCATTTTATTTGGTAATGTTTTAGTCTCAGGGCTCTAAAATTTCTATGTATTTATTAATGTGTATATATTTAAACTACAAATTAAGTCAATGTACATTTATTTACAGAAAATATTGCAAACAGAAAATATTTACAACTTATAGGTAAATTGTACAGCATATAATATAATATCCATCGATGGTGTACGACTTAATTACAGTTCTCAAAAAAAATATTTTTGAATAATATTATTATTATTATATTTTAGAAAAATTTTATTGTCAATAATTTGGTAAGAAACCCAATTTATGGTATAAAAGGGATTCGAAAATTCTGAATTTATTTACCATGCTGATGAGTTGTAAAATTGTAGGCATGAAAATAAACTGTTATGTTTGGTGACATTCTTATTCCTAACTAGTTTGGAAGGCATATTGCTGGATTTGACAATAAAATATGTTCATCTTGAAAATTTTACATAGACTTTGCATAGAATCTTGTTTTAATATTACTGATATTTTATGTTTTAACTTCGATAATAAGTCATTCTTGTGAGATTGTTCTATGAAATAAAACACTTTCAGCGTATCAAGGATCAAGGATAGGACATTTTCAGCGTGTCAAGTACATTATCAAGTATTAATAAAAGATAAAACTTATTGATATCTAGAGAGACTTACGCCATTTAAAAGTTTAGAAGCTCTTGCAAGATATAATCAAAAATAAAAAGGGTATCCCGCGTTCCTTGGGATGCCGCGTTTTTTTTTATTCCTGTAGATGCGGAGCTACGACTAAATGAGAATTTCTGTAAATACATTTTTTTATTACACGTTGATGAATCACAATAGATATTTAAAGTACGTCATGTCAAGTAATCGTTTTATTGCCTTTATTGGTGTCTTTACTGTACTAATGACAGTTAAAGGCAGCAAGTACACTTTACTAGCGTACTTAATGTCTTTGCTGAATCATGATTCATATTGGAACCATAACCTTTTCTTTTTTTATAGTCACGTCATTAAAGAAAACTTATATAGGTAACTGGGAAATGTCGTGAGTTTTAGGTCAGAGTAAAACTATTAATTGATTAAACAAAGAAATGAATAAAATTTAATAAATGTACCTAATAATTATAAAATTGTTTTCCAGAAACAATATCATTTGAAATATTAAAATTGAAAAATCAAAATCGAAATCTACACTTACTTATAGAAATATCGCGGCATCGGCCCGACAGACTCTATAGGACTTAAAACACCGTGCCTCTAACCTACTTTTATGATTAATTTTTAATACTTTCAAATCTGAATAATAAGCATACATAAATATTTATTAATAAATTAAATACGAAAGTGACAAAAAAACAGTTTAAAACCTCTATTTTTCAGTACGATATAAATCGGTATTGTGACCGATTTGTATAATTTAATTCAATCGTAATAATATTATGTATATTATTATATCATATATTACAAAATTACCGTGGCAACAAAATATATATTATTATTTGAATTTTTTGACATAATTTTTAATTGAATTTTTTTTAAATAATTATTAGTTTCTCTCACTTGATTATTAGGCATTAGGTATCATTACACCTAATTCAGTTATCTAGATTAAAAACACTCTCAAAATATAAACTGCTTATTTATTAGAACCATTAGATACTTATTTTTTCCTTTTCTTATTTATATTAGTTACTTTGATAAGTGTTTTACTAAATTTGCACAATTTACAATTGACAATTAACTTAGTCGAGTCTACCTTTGTACGGGCCTCGGCCTAGTAAGGCAGTATTTGTTTATCACATTTTCAATCATTTAATTTCGAAAATTTTAAGATTAAAAGAGAATGAGATATATAATAAAACCATGTAACTTTCAAACATTGTAATTCTCATACAAACGAAAAGCAAATTTACTCACGTTCCCAGAAACACCGGCTGTCAGACCCACTTCTTTCCTTTATTCGCGGTCGTAAATCAATATTACTAATCACAACAATACGTGCGATACCTTAGTAGTGTAATCAGAGATGATTAATTGTTACGTACCTGAGATGACAGCAATAGGATGCATGATTTTTGCCATATCCACCAAACTTGTATTTCGTTGGGGTCTGGCAGACCGGTGCAAGCCGTGTTTTAAATAGAGGGATTAAGCTAATTAACCCCTTCAGTAATCATTAAAAAAAATATGTTTTTTTTTTGAATGAATTTTATTTACTGAACATATATATCCTTCATAAATGCCATTTTAGGCCCAAAATGGGATTGAAAGTTGATATGAGGCCACCAGAACCAGAGTGGCCCAAATGCAAAAATCTTTTTTGTGGATATGGGCCAAAACAGTTAAGGGAATTTTTAGGTGAACATAGCAAAAAAAGTAGTATGGATTTATTTAGTAGTATGGTTTTTATTTTGATTATTTCTTGAAAATATCAATTTCGGACGACTCTGGAATTGTAAATTATTATTTTTGTATTGATTTTTCCATTAAACTCAAAATCACCTAAATGGGCCACTCTGGTTCTGGTGGCCTATATTATGGTGCATAGTGTGGGTTCAGAAATAAAGGTAATCCATAAAAAAATATTAATTTTTATTCATAATAATTATTAATTATTCCTTAATAATGCAAAAAACTAATTAAAAAATAAAAATATTAAAAAAAACGTCATCAAAATTATTCTTTGGTGTGGTATATTCTAAAACGAGCATTCAAAACACATAACCTCACTGCTCAAAACACTGGGCAGTACTAAAATCGCGTGATGTCACCCGATTTGCAGAGATTAAGAGATAGTGGTAGTGGTACCTCGTTTCGATCATCGTAGCTGTCTTTTTACTCACTTTCACATACCATGAATCGTATTTTTTTCGCTCGAAACATTCGGGAGTGATCTTTTCTGCAATTAAAGCTTGCCTGAGTTATCTCGGGTGTGGGAATTTTCGTACATAATAGCCGCCCGAATATACTCGGGCGTAGTCCTTAAGTGGTTAACTGAGGTGAGAAATAAAGTTCCCTTTACTGTTCTAAACCTACTATATCAATCATTAGCAGAATCAATAATATTTTACGGACTCAATACTAATGGGCGAACGTACCAAACGTAAATACAACAACTACATGCTACAACGAAGAAACTTTAAATCAATTACCCCTAATATATCAAAACCTAGAAGGTCATAATTTATTTCACTACTTGCTGTTACTTTTAAAGTTAAATTTAATTTCTTGTTAAAGTGTAGGTTAAACGGGAATATGCACTACCACAATACACGCAGACGTGATGATGTTATCATCATCATCATCATCATTTATTCATTCCATAAAAGCATTTCACAATACTGAGGAACATGTCAAATTTTACAATCATAATTTACCGGATGATAAAACCGCTTTGATTAATTAAAAGGAAAAAAAAATAATTGTAATCAGAGGTGATTACTTAAAAATAGTAAAATTTACAAAATAATCAATAATCAAACAAATAATAATCAATACCATAAAAAGAAAAATTCTGAAACATGCGTAATAAAAAACAATGTCAATAAAATCTAAAACTTAGTTCGAAAGTATAGTCATAATGGTTATTTATAATCAAGCAATTGTGGACGCAATATCATAAAAGTCCTAAAGTCCTATCCTGCCTAAAGTGCGCCTTACGCAGACATAAAAGTCCTTTGGATATTTGAGCTATAAGCTCTTTAACCAGCTACCACTCTCCACAAGAAAGATGGAAACGAAGGCGTTTAAAAGATTTAATAAACAAAAGCTGCAATCCACACATGCTTTCTATAAGCTGTGGGTGATTTTTTTGAGCATGCCAATTCTTTCAAATGGGAATAACATTAATATGTAACTTTCAGGTACCTCATTACTGTTTTTATTGTTTAAAACTAATATTATGAATTTAATATTTAATATGTAGATTACAATGTTTAACGTAACATACCTGACCAAATGCATACGTTGTTTTTTTTTCAATTTTGTTTTGATACTTTCTATTGTGTGATTATTTTTTGTATAGAGTGCCTAAGATGACTATTAATATTCTTATAATAATTATCTATTTTATATATATATATACTCATGTACATGGATTCAGCTCTATTTTTTTAATTTTACTTTTTGCCGTTTAAAGCCGACTTTAGTCAACGCTATTGTCAAATTAATATTTCTGCTTTAATAGTTTTATACCTACATATATTAATATATTACTAGCAACTGACGAATTCTAATATGCGATAATTAGTTTTAATTGATAATTCATGCTTTTATTGTATATTGTGAATAAATAATTTGAATACTGAATACTACCACGTTTCATATTACGCTTGTTATATGTGGGTATATATGTAGATGTATGTTTGTGTATTAAGTTGCTGAGAAGATATTTATTTAATTATTTTTATTTAATATTACAACGGGTTGCTGTAAGAAATCGTAACATCGATAATTCCATCGTTTTTATTAACTTATTTCATATTTTTCTTTATTATTGTTATTGTTTTTGGTACAATAAAGTTATATTTCTTTCTTTCTTTCTTTGCTTTTTGCAAGCTATTGCGGCATTGCGTCATTGCGACACTATGCAGTTGCGTCACCGAAAGGTGATTTCCAGATCGTATATTAAACCTTCTTATTCATTTACATTCAAAGATATGTCTGCCAATATGCCACAATCTACTCTTCCTCCCCCCCTTACGCCCCAGATATAAATTGCATAATTATGAATGTTTCCGTATTCGGCTCCCGGGCTCGGGTGTTATAACTCATCGCGAGCTCTTTCAATATCCAGAAATGATTTCTAACGACTATAATAACAGTAAATTGTATCTGAAAGCATGTTCAGGAGTGAAAAGGCTACGCGGGGTAAATGTAGCGTACAGCCGATAGCAGGAAACGAACCCAATGGATATCGCCGACGTCCAACCTACGTCACGTTGCGCGCTCCCGAATGGGATTTTCGGAAATTCGAAGTAGTCGTCGGGGTGGTGGTGAATATTTTTAAGACTTATTTTCCCAGTTAGTAAAAGTAATTAAATCTAACTGGGATCGTAATTAGTAATTAATTAAATTAACAGTTAGTAATTAAATCTAATCTAATTAATCTAAATTATAAGTAATTAAATTGAGGATTATGCGATGGGTGGGTGGGCGGTAGGTGCATTCGTATTGTACTTATTTTCCCAGTTATAAATATTTTCCATTTACTATCGTCGATCATTAATTGCACAAAAAAGCAATCTGGCTTATTTGCAATTGAAAGAAGAACTAATCGGTCGGGAACATTTCTACAATAATAAAGACGAAAAAAATCGATGTGATTTAGATTTATTTATACACGTTTCAAACTTATAATACCAATTGATATATTCACAGGTTATCATTTGAAAGGTCTGGCTACTTTGAAAAGTCGCGGAATGCGTCTAGCGATATTTAGAAATTAAAGAAAAATACAAACTAATTGCTTGTATTTTCACAGTCTTCAAATTTTTGTACAGGATAATTGATCCTATAATTCCAAGAAAAAAACACATCTGGCTAATGTTCATAATAACTAAAGCCTCGTCTGACTCTACTGAAGTTATGGCTATGCGCAGTGTTTTATGCGTGCGATTCGTTTAATGCACCTCAGCATCGTTTAATGCGTGTTATTATAACGAGAATTAAAGGAGTCTGGAAAGGCTTTGACGATCGCAAATCAGAGCCAGATGTTATCCTAAGCTATTGTTATAATATTAGGGATCATCTGACAAATTTTCAGGTTTGGGAAAAAAGGACCACCATTTTGTTGGGTTTTTCAGGTGCCAGACGCCTTTGCCATGTCGGTAGATCAGCCAGGTTATTTTTTTAAATTCAATGTTGCATTCGACTTGACAGTAAAACGATTGTAATTAGTGCTAAAATAAGTGCAGTACAGTTGTATATTCAAAAGTAAATTTTCAGATTGTTTTAACATACTCGCACATTGTTTAGTGTTACCTACTCTCCGTTTTTAGATTGTCCTCCCAAACACAAGGTTTGCTTAGTTGGGGGACATCGGAGAGTAAACATATAGATCGAATTTAATTTCTTGCTGTGTATCAAGTATTTTATTTATATAATATGATACCTGGTGTTTTAAAATGTAATAATATTATTTGTGGTTTGCTTTAAATTAAATTAAAATAAATTAAATTTCCGGCTTTCATTATAAAGGCCGACTCCCGAGTATTTTCACCGTAAATGAAAAAAAAATCGTGGCAAATAACGTTATGGATGTTGAAAAGAAACAGGCCATTTTTCCAAATGTGCTTAGTGCCGGGGCTACAGACTAATTGAGAATCTTGCGGCACATAAACCGCCGGAGGGAAAAGCTTTTGATAAGCTTTTTCCACTCTTCAATCAAAATTTTTGCCGAAAGGACTCAACGAACGCTACAAGGTAAACATTTTATAATCCTGTTACTGAATATAAATATATACGCAGGTGTCTAGTATAGGCAATAATCCACCACGATGCACGCTTGGCCATGATATTCATGCTCACATGTAGCACGCTATACCAAACATTAGCTTTTCTCTCGTGCTACAGGGCATGGGGGAAGATAGTGTGAGGAATGTGGGCAGAGGGGTAAGTCTCGACGAACATCTTTGGTTAGAGTTATGCGCAGGTAAAGGTTGGAGAATTTTTCAAACGTTTGGGGCCGAGTAGTGGACATCTAGCGACCATATCCGAGCCCTTACGACTCGTGACATATTCGCTTCGATTTAAAAAAAATCTAAGAGAAGCTACTGTCTGGTATAATATGCATGTAGTGTCGCAAGCATGTATAGCAGGCATATGCCTCCCCAAACTTCGTCTGACGCACATCTAAAAATCGTAAGAGTATTTGGCCTTTAAATTCTAGAATGTGCTTCGAAAATCTATCTAGGATTTGGAACCAAATGAGCTCGAAATAAAGATTAATCTCTCTTAGAGATCTCATTACACATGCATTTACATTACAAAGATAGATCTTACAAAGATATATCTTACAAGATAGATCTTATATCTATCTATTCTATAAATAGATATATCTAACAAGATAGATCTTACAAATTTAATTACAAAGATAGATCTCATTACACATGCTGTTTATAACATTGGTCAAAAATTGCTTTTAAGGTATAAATAAGAGAAAAAAACAATTTACAGCGTGAACTTTGTAGCACCAGACGTTTCGGCGTTGTTCAGGATCGACTGAAGTAATGTCAGCTCGCATTCGTTGTTATGCGGGTAGAGAGCAAACTGCTGCTGTCACTGCGCAGATTATAACTGTGTTGGAGCGACGTGTTTGACTCGCGCGAATTTTTAAAATCTGCCTCGCACTCAACACTTACTGTAGCTTGTGTTATGTCCTTGCGCCTTTCGCCTTATGTCTACTACGTCCTTGCGGGTGTGAATTGACAGCACTTCAGTCTACCCTAGACAATAACGATACAAGTCTTTAACCGTCACATCCTGTGATCTTGTATCGCTGGACCGTGCTATACCAGTAGACCGGGTCAGGTCAGCTTTTGGCTAAGGTGGTACAATGTAATTTAAACTAATGCATTTACCTCTGGGACGACATGACCACCTTTGGTGGTTTTATGTTGTGACAATCTACATTTATGTGACGGTCTCCGTATTTATGCAATTCTCCTCAGGCTCTATTTCTCCTCCACTGCGATAAAAGTTGTCGATCATTGAATAAGCCACCGTTGTATATTAGGATTCTTGCACTAACACCCCCTACAAACAAATTTTTAAGCGTTGAAAACATGCTATTGTAAGTTGAAAAATTCCGGTTTTTTAGCTGTTTTTATAAATATTATTTTATTATAAACCTTACAAGAGTAATGTGTAATATGTATCGAAGTTTACGTATAAATTAATAAAAATATTAAAATAACATCTCAATAAGTCAAAATCATTTTTTATTACTGACTCTCAGTAAGGTTTTCATTACTGACTCTCAGTAAAAGCTTTTGAGCCTTAATAAGGGTATCAAGAGCCGACTTAGTACAGGCACCCCAACCAATTAACCCGTGAACCCAAAAACCCTGGCATAACGCGATTTAATGGATCTTGACTGCAAATAATATATCTTCAATAAATAATTGGCATGGGGGTTTTCGTGTAATCAGCCATATTTAGGAAGATTCTGAACTTCAAAACTCCGAAACGGCTCATAATTGAGGTACGTTGTAGTAGTCATCGATATTGTAGATAAATAGATCTTCCCAATGGTAAATACATTATTGTTATTGAAGAGGTGGGTCCAGCGCCCATACATTTTTGTTCATTGTTCTTTATTTGAATGAAGTACACTGC
Source organism: Micropterix aruncella (assembly GCA_944548615.1). Classification (NCBI taxonomy): domain Eukaryota; kingdom Metazoa; phylum Arthropoda; class Insecta; order Lepidoptera; family Micropterigidae; genus Micropterix; species Micropterix aruncella. Next base: position 10,869,991 of record OX155963.1, on the reverse strand, counting down.
TTCTAAAACAAAAAACGCCAAGATGGTATCCAATGGTAACCGCAGTCGAATTTAAAATGAGATCAATTTTGCAAAACTAGATGCTGGAAATTTTTATACGACACAAGATGGCCTCGTTGCAAATCCAGACTCCTCGAATATTGATGCTCCCGTCTCAGTCATGAACAACTATAACGCTTCGCCTATTGATCAAAACTATTTCCGAGTCACAAAAGCGGGGTCACCAACGTCGTTTGACATTTCCCACAGTTGACAGGTCATGAGTCTTGCAGAATGTCCCACTTAGCAACTGCCACTGGTGTCGCGCGCTGCGAAGAGGAGTTTTTGCACTAGGAGATAGGCGTTGCGTCAATAGCAAATGTATGATATATACTTGTTCTGTTTCCTACATTTTGTTCGTGGAGTTGCGGTCGTATAACTGTATCGACACTGACATGAAGTGTATTGTATAAACGAGACGAATGCGTTCCTGTGTTTGTTCAATTTATCACACATCCTTTGTCTCGCTCGGGAATTTAAACGGGAACCAGACCCTGCTAAGCAAATGTGGTGTCTCACGGTTTTGTGCATCTTGAGCCTGATGACATGTTTATCATTTTCGGTCGGCTCAACTCAAGGTTCTATTCCCACCCGGTACCTTCCTCGAAGAGGGTCGAACCTGGAAAGGACTAAGTGAGCCTTGTCACGCCGGCGTCGTGGACAGGTGTGATCGGTTCCAATCTGGGGGAACACCATGGGGGACACTGGGCGATTCGAGCATTGTGCGGCATTTGAAAATCGACTGTGCACTCCGGGAGATGACCGGGGGTATGGAATCGGTCTGGTAAGTATCATAACCAGTATGGGAGGTTTTTGACTTGATATCAGCTACCTTGAAACGATCCGTGTAAGCTTGACAGGCAAAGGGCGCCTCGGTCCGCAATACATTTTACTTGAATTACCGATAACGTCAGGTAGAGGGTGCGCAAGAAACTTCGAATCTGTGACCAGACTAGATGACGGAGAAATCCGTTTAAACCTAGTGAGGGCGTGAGTTCGGCCCGCTTGCTTCACTTCGCGGTAAGGCGTTGGACTCTCATAGGTTCGTAGGTGGAGTTAGACAGTGGACTTTAGAGCTATCTTCTTCAACTGGTGAACCCGACACCTCAGGCTGTTATAACGATATAAATCGTTCTTTCAGCGGTGAGGTGATTACACAGAGACTTAGGGACAACATCGTCCATAGTCTAGCTCCACCAACATACACTGGAAAGTGAAACCAGCGAGCCAACCTTGCGCCCTTACTAACAGATTTGCCCGGATATATCCAGCCTGGTCACGAGTTCGAGTCACTTGCGCGGCCTCTACCTAACGTAAGCGATTATTCAGTTTGAATATTTTGCGGACCGCCACGCCCTGTGCTCGCCATGGTCACTCGCGATCGGGTGGTTGACGGATCGATTTTAGGATTGAAGACGTCAGCTCAACAACCACCCTCCGCTGTCATAGGAAAAATATGTTTTCAGACCTACCTGGTTATTCGCCGGCTGGGGCTTTAATCGTTTTTTCCGCAAGTGCAAATAGCGCTCCAAGCGACCAATTCCGCCAGAGGTATTCCCCCCGTATCCGCGATCTTCTGATCCCAACCGCCTCCGACTGCAGGATTACTACTGTTACGGAAGCTCACAGCGGCCCTGACAGGGTAAGCCCCTCTTCAAGGAGGCTACAAGATAGGAGTTGAACGTGAGTTGGATAGGCCAGATGGCAGAAAGGGTTATGGCCAACACCACCCAAACTGGATGGAACCATTAGGAACCTAAAAGTCAGTGAACTGTCCCTGTCGCTAAGTCTTCACGTTCACTCCATGGGAGATAGAACGACCTGATGTCATTAAACTCCATGGGTTGACGGAAACGCCAGTATATTGACACCCCCAGATGATCAAATCCGGTCTTGAGAAAGGTTGTTTCGACGAGTTTATCTCATCTCTTTCGACTCGTTTATGAAATAGCCCGACAAAGCCGGTTTCGACGCGGCCTTTTCACCGAACGTGACTGTACCAGAATTGAAGACTCGCCGGGCGGCGCTGTAATTACGACGCCTCAATTTACACGATCGACATTTTGCGGTGCGTTTTTTAGCACGACGTCATCGGCCGGCGAACGATCGATCAGTGGAACCGGCTCCAACGCCACAATTTATCACCACACTATATACAAAGTTCCCTTTAGTAATGACCTGTAGTTTGCTATTCTCCAATACGTAAACTGTTCTTATAATATATACCTCTGCTGGAGACGTAGACATAGGCAAAGCATTGCCTTCTTAACGATGTCCTTGACTTGTGATTTGTGACAATGTTCTTGACATTGACTTGGCAATGTCCCACTGGAAAGGATAAACATCATAAGTACCTGGCATGTTACATTGAGAAAATATAATATAACGATGTAATCGGTAAACGAAAAAGGATATGGGACGTTCTTCTTTACTATCCACAATTTGACTGATTAATTTTTTGATGTGTTAAAAAAGTATTTTGAGTAAAATAGTTTTTTCTTTAATAAAAGTCATGTTAAATTATTGAATTTTAAAAAAAATCTTTCTGCAACCTATATTATTTTTCTATTTTTTTCCAAATCTATTTTTTATGCCGTTTAGGCGATTTCAATACGCAGGTGGCGTACTAAGTATGGTGAGAAAGAGGAAAGTGTATAAGATTGTATGAGAATAAGATATGCCTTTGGAGCTGTCATCTGCAATGGGCGAATCCGACACCTCAGGCTGTATAACGATATATACCTATATAGATCGTTCTTTCAGCAGTGATGTGATTACACAGAGACTTAGGGACAACACAATCCACAGTCTAGCTACGCCAACGTGCCCATAATAAACCGACGCCTTAACGCGAGGCACTGGAAAGTGAGCCCAGCGGGCCAATCTCACGCCCCTACCACCAAATTTGGCCGGATTCATCCGTCCACTGGGCTGGTCACAAGTTCCAGGTCGCTTGCGCGGCCTCTACCCAACATAAGTGGTTATTCAGTTTAAATATTTTGCGGACCGCGACGCCCTTTGCCCGCCATGGTCACTCGGTATCAGGTAGCCGACGGAGAGATTCAATGGTTGAAGACGTCAGACGAAATATACGTCTCCTGGTTATTCGCCGGCTGGGGCTTTCTCCGTTTTTTCTGCAAGTGCAGATAGTGGTTCAAGTTCCCAGTTCCGCCCAACGTATTTCCCCGAATCTGCGATCCTCTGATCCCAACCGCCTCCGTCTACAGGATTACAGCCGTGTCGGAAGCTCACAGCGGCCCTGACAGGGTAAGCCCCTCTCCGAGAAGACTCAGATAGGGGTCAAACTGTGAGTTAGGCAGGCCAGATAACAGAAAGAGTTTGGCTAACACCACCCAAGCCACACGGAACCATTAGGAACCTACCCATTAAAAGAAATGCCTGCTAAATTCACACAATTATAAGCGACAGAAACAATGTTGATATGATGTTATACTATTCTATCAGATCAAATTACCTAATGACCCGGCCATAAAAGAGGTCATAATGGTATGTTCCGTTGCTGCGATCGAATGAATTGGATCTCGGATGATCCATCATTTTGCTGTGTAAGCACTCGAGAAAGCCCCACAAACGGGCTTATTGCCGACATTGAAACCACAATTCAATGTCATATACACCAACGACAAATCAGTATGTACCTAAATATAGACAAATATAGTAACAACTATTTTATTTATTTATTTATTAGTATAAATTACGGTTTTCAGTTATCAACTAGAGCTGTCAACTACAACCGGTGAACCCGTCACCTTAGGAAGTTTTCACAATATTGATCGTTCTGTCTTCCGTGAGGTGTGCGCAGAAGACTTAAGACAAAAACATATTCCACAAATTATAAATTCACTAGTTCACATTTTTAACCGACTTCAAAAAAAGGAGGAGGTTATCAATTTGGCTGCATCTTTTTTTTTAATGTTTGTTGCTTCAGAACTCTGCTATTTATGATTTTTTATTCGAAAGAATATACTTACAGATTAGTCCCATTTTTATCAAAATCCTGTACGCTGATGGCACCCATTAGGAATTGAGGGAACTCCACAAAGATTATCATGAAATTTACATGTTGCTTTAATTCCAATGACCTTTCATTTATTTTTATGGTAAGCATGACCTGATTCTACACCCTGGGTTGGATCCCGACGTGATAACTCCTCAATGGTCAACAGCACAGACCTCAAATTTTGTAGCATAGCTTCTGCACTTATTTAAAAAAATGGAGTCGGTTTTTCTTTTTGTTGAAATTTTGTTTATTATTGTTACTGCAGCCGTGTTTTTTATTCCTTTTTATATATTTATTTGTTCTGTAAACGGCCTTATCTTAACTAAAGACCTTTTGGTACTATTTTTTTCTTATGTATTAGATTTCCGATAATTTGAGTATAGTCTGCCTTAATTTGGGTATAATATCCGTTGAAAGCTAAGTTTAAATATTAGCAACTTGTTTTACCCATATTCTCGATTCCATTATTAGAATTACATAATCCTCGACCAGGTTTTTCTCCTTGGGCCCTGCCTTATGACCTCGTTTGTTACGAGCCTTTGTGTTTTGATGAAGAAGTTAAGCCGCTCTGTTCGCCCCTCCACTTTTCGCTAAGTAGGGAACCGTATTTTTCTCTTTGTTTGAAAAGGCGTCGGGGCGTTATTACATTCGATCTCATTCCAACTTTTCGCCAGTTTTCAGGCAAATTGATCGAGTTCGAAATAGGCCCAGTTTCTATAATCGATATTGAAAATAAACAACATGGAATTACTGTTACGTGTTAGTCATAATTTAATTTTCCGTTTTTGTGTCATTAGTTTTTAGCAGTTTAATAATAAGAGGAGGGCTTTTTTAAATAGATAAGAGGATAAGAAGCGATTACATTCGTTAATCACAATCACTTGGCGTGTTTAATAGCCGCCTTAAAAAATATAATTACAGATAGAAATATTTCACCGATGTATATATTGAAATATTTCACCGATGTATCAGAAATATCTCACGTATTTCATACTGGAGGAATGTCCCTCGTGTCATAATTATAAACAATAATTTTTGATGCCTTTCTTTGTAAATTTCCTTATAATCTTGTATAATTTTATGTTTCTCGTATTTCTCTTTAGTATTTTCTTGCGTTTCTATTCTTTGTGGATTTTATTATTTCCTTACTGTTGCATTTTATGGCAACATTAACAAAGAGTTAGTTTCAATTTATGTTTTATGCCGGAAAAACGTTTTATATTGGCTATATTTACGATAAAATATTTTTTTGCTTAAATTTAATAAACTTAATATGACTACTGTCAGTAGTGACAGTAATAGACAAAAATCATGTGGAATTCCCATGTCCCAACTATACCGGTACGTGTTGGGAACGATACTATTGAACCTGACGAGCAGTATGTTTAATTGGATCAGACGATCTATTAGGTAGACTCAACTTCGACAAGGAGGTCTGCCGGCAAATCCAACTCGGATGGGCAGCGTTCAGGAAACTACGCCATATCTTCTCGTCACGAATATCGCAGAGCCTCAAGACAAATGTATATAATCAGTACGTGTTGCCACTGATGATATATGGCACTGAGACGTGGTTGCTAACGGCCTAATACACAAGCTCAAATCTGGCCAACGAGCTACGAGTAGAGCAGTGCTTGGAATTTCACTGCGTGATAGGATCCGACATGAGGAAATCCTCAGAAGAACCGAGGTCACGGATATAGCTCGTAAAAGTGCTAACTTGAAATGGCAATAGGCAGGCCATATAGCTCGCAGAACCAACAACCGTTGGGGAAAAAAGATTCTTGAATGGCGACCACGAACCGGCAGACGTGCACAAGATGACATACCCCCCACAAGATGGACCGATGACATAGCCAAAGTCGCAGGAAGTAGGTGGTTGGAGGCGGCTCATGGCCGCTCGTCCTGGCATTCTAGGAGGGAGGCCTATGAATGTCCAAAAGTGGACGTCTACCGGCTGATGATGATGATGATGACTAAGACTTGTGTACCTTTACACTAAATATGAATATCGGAAAAAGATTTGGGCTTGTGCCGCATTTATTTTGCAATTTGTTGCACGGCGTTTAATCAATCCCCTTGACACCTTATGAGAGACTAGCATGCATATATATGATCGGGGTTAAATGTAATTGACCACAGCGGAATTTTAAATAGGAATTTTAGATGATCCTACCCTAGCCATGGTTTTACTACCGAAACTTCTTATTTCATGGATTTTATGTCGTTTAACCGCCATATTTTAACTACTGATAAGCTGTCGAGTGGTTTATTTTAGATGAACAACCATAGCAATCGGTGTGTAAGTCAGGTTATTAGCACAGTATACTGAGATAATAGTAGACGCTCTTTCGAGCGACAGGGCATTGTGGGAATAGGGAACGAGGTAACTATGCAGAGGGGTACGTCTCGAAGAACGCCTTCGAGACGTACCCCATTGGTTAGCATTGCGCGAGGATAAAAATTGACGACTTTTTCGAACGTTTGCATATTCGCGTGGGCCGAGTAGCGGACATCTGGCGGCCATATACGAGACTCGTGACGCATTCGCTTCGATTTCAATTTTGTTTTAAGAGAAGCTACTGTCTTGTATACTGTGGTATTAGTCAGCAAGCTTTTTAAAAATTCAAATTTATTTTCATGAAAATTTCAGAGGGTAAATTCGTTTTTATCCTATTTGTAAGATAAAGTAGTGTATTTGGGCCACTATAACCGTTATCCAAATCTGTAGCATTACGCACCGAAACTCTAGTTAACTAAACCGCGGTGATCGGTAAGTTGCGTTATACAAACCGCCCCTTTCAACCTCGTAAGACGTAGATGAAAAAAAGAAAGCGCGAAGATAGCAAAACGCGTATAGAAGGAGGGTGGTAAAATAATCCGAAAGCTAACATGCGAGCGGAATATATTTCGCTGGCGGGGTTTACGAATTTATAATATTCATAAAAAACCTAAACCCGGATCCATTAAGTGACTGATTAAAACAAGCATGTCATGACACAAAAGCCAAAAGAAGTAAAATCTAGAAAGGATTAAGTAGACAATAATATTACGTATATAAACCCTAAGTTGTTTAAAAAAACTTGCTAGAAAATTTGAATATGTGCAAACAAGTAAGCCAGCGCACAAGCAGCCTCTGGTGGTAGATGCATCAAAGTAGTTTTCTTTTTCTGTTTCACGCATCGGCGTTTAAATCATCGGCGCGTGTATTTGTCACAGAGCCGACAACAGGGAGATGCTGCAAACCTTATAGTTTGAAGCCTTGTGAACGTTTCAAACAAATGACTGGCGGAGCTAACGGGCCCATGATGAGGTGGCCACGATGACCCATGTGTTCAGGGTCGGTCACACTCACGGGTCAACACCCATCCGACGGCCTCCACGCACGGGGTGCAAACCTGGGTAGGACACTGGGTCAACGAGTCTCCCCTGGGAATCAAACCTCTGGCGCTCCTGGACGGTCTGCGCACCGAGCGGCGCAAGCCAATCGATTGTGCTCTCCGACTAACAGTCGGGGGAGTCTGGGAACTGTATTGTTTCCTATAGAGCGAGGGTGGTTGCCTACCTTACGGCGACTGCTCTTGAAATGACCATTGGCCATCCGATCCCGGTTCAGAGCCGGGCAAAGGACGCTTTGGTCCGCGATAGATTCGGTATACTCCGTTTCACCGCTTCGTAAGGGAGAGGACCGCGCAAGCGACCTCGAACTCGGAACCAATCGAGAGATCGGAGAAATCTGGTCACAATTGGAAGTGAGGGCGCGAGTATCTCGAGCCCGCCGGGTTTATTCCTGGCTAACTCGCGGTAAGGCGTTGGACTCTCACGGGTTGTGGCGTAGATAGACGTTGGATTGTTATTGTCCAAAGTCTTCTACGCTCACTGCAGGGCGATAGAACGACTAATCGTTAAAACGTCCTGTGGTGACGGGTTCTCCCGTTGTAGTCGACACCGCAAGATGGCGATAGGGGGAGGGGGTTGAACATTGGAGTCAACTTCCTCCTCATAAACATCGGTGAACGGTAAGATAGTGTAAAATCGAAGATTATCTCGGTTGACTGGTGTTATAAATAAGATAACAATAAATTTACCACTTAAATTTTGTAACGCCCGACGTTCCGGTGACGTTGCAACCGCCTATGTCCAGGGTAGACAGTCTACCCTAGACAATGGTGTTTGCAACATCGCTGAAATATAGGTTGCTACAAATTTACGCGTTAAATTCGATTTTATCGTATTTATAAGATAAAATAGTGTATTTGGTCTGATGCGACTGTTATCCATGTCTGTAGCAGTATGCACCGAGTCTCTAGTTAACTAAACCGCGGTGATCGCTTAGTTGCGTTAGACAAATCGCCTCCCTTTGACCTCGTAAGACGTAGATGAAAAAACGAAAGCACGAAGATAGCAGAACGCGTATAGAAGGAGGGTGGTAAAATAATCCGAAAGCTAACATGCGAACGGAATATCGTCCGCCGGCGGAGTTTACGATTTTTTAAACATCCTCCGGGAATAGACAGCGGCGCGGCGGAGTGACACCGAGGCCGTAAAATTTCCGTCAGTTACGTCAGCAAGTTATACATCCCGAACGAAACTTTACAAGTGCTATTATATTGTCATAAAGTATGAGAGAGGAAGTTTTCCGCAGACCGAATTTAGATTTTCGGGATCTTTTACGAGGAATAGCGGAGTTGCGACGATTTAATCTTAGGATGTTGGGTTTTATTGGGGAAATTTTAATTTGGGGAAACGAGATCAACTGTTCCATAAAAAAATTAAGTCCAGATCCATTAAATGACTGACTGAAAAATATCTGACCATCAATTTACCTCAAAACACAAAAACCAATTAAAGTATAGAATAGAATAGAATAGATTGATTTTATTGTGCTATAAAAAAATAACTTAAATGAACATTACACTGGCTTTATAAAAAAGACAATTTATGTACAAATGGCGGACTTATCCCTATAGTCAACCATTTCATAAAATGATTCTTAGTTTTCACCGTACAATACACAAAAAAGTACTAAAGTTAAATTTAAAATCACCTTATACAAATATATGTAAGTAACTTATGCTAAGTTTTCCTAGGGAAGGATAAAGTAGAGGACAAGGTGAGGTATTTGGTAAGTGGCTGTGTAAAAATAAATGTTTCTTCAACAACTTTTTGAAAGTATGCAACGAAGGTGCATGCCTGATAGAGTGAAGGAGCTAATTCCATAAACGAGCAGAATGGACCGTAAAAGAGTAAATGTAAACAGAAGAATAATGTATCGGAATGGCGAGTGTGTATCCCGGCTTGATCGAAGTGGAAGACTAACTTTCGCAAATTAAAAACATACCTGACGAAGATATTTTGCAGACGCTCCAGCTTATTCAAAATAACCTCACTGGCATCTATATAACAAACATCACCGTTAGGCGTTAAGAGTGTGGACACAATCAGTTCTTTATATGACACGGGGAGAATTCTTTAAAGCCGCCGGAGACTATGAAAACCATGGAAAATGCGACGACTTACGTAGTTCACTTGATCTTGCCAAGAAAGATGTTGATTTATTACAATTCCAAGGTTTTTAACATTTTTGGTATACTCGACAATTTTTCTATTTACACAAATTGGCGGTAATGATAAAGTATCTATTTTTGACAATGTTGTTTTGCCGCCTATCACAATTGCTTGCGATAAAGCAAAATCTAGAAAGAATTAAGTAGACAAAAATACTCTGTAAAGAAAACCTATGTTTTGTAAAAAAACTTGCAAGGACAACCATAGATATCTATAACTATTGTAGGTACGTGCCAATGTTATATCCTACGATATTCATAATAATTGCACGACATGACACAAAAACCAAATGAAATAAAACCTACAAGTGATTATGAAGACAATAATATTCTCTAAGAAAAAATCGTTCTTCTGTAAACGGCTTGCTAGGAAAACCATAGGTTTCTATAACTATAGTACGTACCAATATTATATCCTAATATCCTAGGGAAGACATTATATCCTAATACACTAATGCCGGTGGCATAGTGGTTAGGTCACCTGATCTTACATTGTAAGGGTCTTACATTGTAATAAGTTATACGGTAAATTTAGACGGTATAAATGACGGCTAATATAATAAAATTCTGTAAGGAAAACAGTTTTGTAAAACTCTTTCTGGAAAACTCTAAGTATCTATAAATATAGTACGTGCCAACGTTTTATCCTAGGATGTTCATAACTTAGAAAGTAGAAAGTAAGAAAGTAAAAAAGTAGGATGGTGGTATATTAATGGTATTGTTTTAATAATATATTTTTATTGAGAACTGTAAGTAGGTCGTACAAAATCGACGGATTATTTGCTATACATTGCTACACAGTTACCTATAAGGTGTACAATATTTTCTATAATTAAATATATTTTCTCTTAATTCCTAGTGCAGGTATGTAATAAGAATAATTTAATATATTTATTTATTTATTTATTTATTAAAGGTAAAGCACAAAATATAATTTACTGCAGCATTACAAAAAAAAAAATGTGTTTGGACCAGTAGCGAAAAATAGAGCACACTGCAGTATCTTGGTCACTGCGTCAACACCGCCTAACTAGGCCTAGGCCTGTACTAAGGCAGGTGTACCAGGAAATATTTTACTTGTGCACACAAAAAAAGTAAAAAATTAACAACTAAACTTAAAAATTAAACATGTTAAAAAAATAAATTAAAATATCATCAAGAAGTATTTCAAATTATAATCATAAAATTATCGAGTAAATAAATAAAATTCGAAATTATAATAATAGTAAATAGATAGATAGATACCTACTCAGTAAAATAAACAAATAAAAATAAAATAAGAATAAAAATAAAAATCATACGAGATAGTCAAATAATTTGTGGCTCTTTTCACGGCCTTCATTTATTAGCCACATATGGCTCTGTTTCTTAAAGCAATCTTTAGACTGAATTGTTTTAATTCCATCTTCTAAAAGGTTATATGTCCTGGGGCCCAAAACGGTAAAATGCCTTTGACCAAAAGAGGTCATCATTCGGGGAATATCTATTTTTTTAGCAACGGATCGCCTTGTTGGATGCATTTGTTGTGAGAAAGTCCTGTTGCATTTGAATTGAATAAAATTTACACAAAATTTTAAATAAAGCTGTCTTAAATCTAATACTTCATATTCCAAAAACAATTTTTCCGATGAGTACCTGTAAGGCTTACGCGTGATGATTTTTATAATTAGTTTCTGTGCCACCTCTGCTGGGTAAATAGTCGTTTTTGCACAGGCTCCCCAGCCAATGATTCCATAGCTTATAATACTTTGGCACAAGGCATAGTATGTTGTTTTTAATGTCTTGGGGTCTAAAATATTCCTTATATCTCTAAACAAGAAAGAAACTAAGTCTATGTGGTCAGCCCATTTGAGGTGATTATCCACAATTATGCCTAAATACTTCAACGATAGTGCTTTTTGCAATGGCGCACATTTACAATGTTTAAGGCTCCCGCATTGATGAATTGTTATGGTGTTTATTGCAGGTGGCTGCCCTCTCTTATCTATACTGAATGCTAAATATCTCATAATATACATAGACATATTAGAACTATGGTACTAAAACATAATACCAAAAAAAAAAAGAAAAGTATGATGATGTATAACAGTTGATAAATAAAATTTACGGTGACATCGGGGTTGATTAAAGAACAGGCCGACTGATTGTACGGTTCTGGTTTCGATTCCTGGCTGGGTCACCATTTTCCGGTGTGATAAAATTAAGGTAATTCCATTTCTGAGAAAAAAAAACCTTAAGAAAACCCCATATTTTTATTTAGAATAACTTCCAATTTATATGTCCAATCAATATAATTATAGATCTTACTTCTTTTTATTAAATTTAATAATTCAGTGTGCGCAAATTTGATTTTGTTTGACTTTTCCAAAAATAATTTATGGTTATTGTCATATAAGAAATTTAGGTATAAACACATATTTTAAATGTGTGTTGCCTAAATAAAACAAAATGAATTGAAACCTTTCGTCTAGTTCCAGGCTGTATAAATACGATTTTCTATCACTTAAAATTTCAAATGCCGGCAAAAGTATTTGAGTTATAATTTAATTCATAATTTTTTAGTCCTTCAAGGCTGCCTCCTATTTTACATTGCAAAAAATTTTTTTGTGACCACCCAAGACTTTCCCGGCAAGCAGACAATACCCCCTCCGACGAGCGCTAAACCTCACAAGCCCCTCGGCACAAGCCAACTCCGCCCTATCCCCTCCAACTTCCGCTTCTCTCCCAACAGTGATTGTGTCAAGTGTTATAATCGCAATGTAGTATTTCGTAGTATCTCCGTGGCATTAAAATAGCTATTTTCCAATATGATATAGTATTTTCTTAAATACGGCGGAAATTAAAGAAAATGTGTGGCTTGTATAAGACTTATTCAAACAAAAATTCCACAATGTGGTTTCCGCCCAACGACGCATCTGTGTACCGAATTTCAAGTCTCTAAGTCCAATATTTCTAGATTGAAGTATGACTAGATTGAAGTATGACTGGACCGATTTCAACCACAATCTTTTCAAGATGAAGCGTTTTGGCGCTATCGTCGAGGAATACACACAGACAATTTACACACACACACACACACACAGACAGACTTCAGTCTGGACATAGTATTAATTGTCTTCAAAATACTTTCCCTAACCGTTGGTTGGCCGAACTAGAGAAAATAAGACCGCCATGGCTTGGTCTAGGTAATTTAATATCGACATTTGTCATTTTCGACGTATTATGCGATTTTTTTATGTTTAGACATTCGATGTCGACATCCTGGGGCTCGTATATTAGGGGCTCTCTACGTTAGGTATGTACCGTGTACGTGCATTAAAAATAACTAGAGCTGTCGACTACAACGGGCGAACCCGTCACCTTAGGAAGTTTTATCTATATTGATCGTTCTGTCTCCCGTGAGGTGAGCGCAGAAGACTTACGACGAAACAGTACAGCATCTAGTTACTCCACACGCCTGTAAGAGACCAACGCCTTGCCGCGAGATAACCAGGTCAATCAACCAACTCAGCGGGACGACACTCGCGCCCTTACTTCCAGTTACGGTTTCGGGGTCTCTTGCGCGGTCCTCTCCCTTAAGTAGCGGTGAAACGGTGTCTACCGAATCTATCGCGGACTACGGCATCCTATGATCGGCTGTTCCCCCGGGAGCTAATGGGCCCTTGCTGAGTTGGCCACGAAGACCCATTCTGTTCAGGCTTGGTCCCACTCACGGGTCAACGCCCATCCGGCGGCCTCCACGCATGAAGAGCGAGCCTGGGCAGGACTCTGGTCTTAGGGGTAGTTTCCCTAGGAGTGAACCTTTTGGCGCTCCTGGACGGTCTGCGCACCGTGCGGCGTAAGCCAATCGATTGTGCACCGTAACTAACAATCGGGGAAGTCTGGAAGCAGTACTGTTTCCTATAGAGCGGGGGTGGTTGCGGACTTTACGGCTACTGCTCTTGAAACGACCACCGGCTACCCGATCCTAAGTGAACAGCCGGGCAAAGGATGCCGTGCTCTGCGATAGATTCGGTTTACACCGTTTCACCGATCCGTAAGGGAGAGGACCGCGTAAGCAACCTCGAACTCGTAACCAATCGAGAGACCGGAGTAATTAGGAGCCCGCTGGGTAACATACCTGGTTATCTCGCGGTTAAGGCGTTGGCCTCTTACGGGCATGTGGCGGAGCTTGACGGTGGACTGTTTGTCCAAGTCTTCTGCGCTCACTTCACGGGAGATAGAACGACTAATCGTTAAAACTTCCTGAGGTGACGGGTACGCCCGTTGTAGTTGACAACTATATTTGTTCCTTCGGTGTCGGGTAGCCGATTGGTCGTTTCAAGAGCAGTCACTGTAAGGTGAACAACTACCCCCGCTATATAGGAGACAGTACTGTTTCCAGACTCCCCCGACTGTTACTCAGAATGTACAATCAATTGTGCATTCAGAATGCAATCGGTTCGCAAAACGTCCAGGAGCGCCCGAAGGTTGGCTCCTAAGGAAAACTGGTCCCGCAGGCCAGAGTCATAAACGGGCTCCCAATTTATACGTGGAGACCGCCGGATGGGTGTTGACCCTGAACATATGGGTCTTAGTGGCCAACTCAAGCAGGGCAAATTAGCTCCCGTGCATTAGGAATAGTGTATTACAGGAATCAAAATACCCAGTCACCTGGAAATCATTTCTCAGTCTCTTGAGGGCATAACTATTTATTATTGTCGATGTGCGTCCCCCTTAATTTGGCCTGAATGACTGGCAGTAGCACTGAACTGTGATTTGACGTCACATGAAATATCGCCTATGTCAGAGCCTATCCAATGGGATATAGATACTGTCATCTCGTCAGGGTACAATTTCGCACGTGAACGCACAGCGAACACTCACTGCTTTGTCCATAATCCGCTTTTCGTGATAAATCCAATACTCATCCCGACACCCATCAACATAGAAATATAGTTGAGTAATAAATAGAAGTAATAAAAATGTAATAATATACTTCCTGTGTATTGTTGACGCTATAAGTTTATGAAAAAAAATCGGTTGTATCACCCTAAGACTTTGCCGGCATGAAGCCAAGGACGTCATCTCATTCCATTTAAAAATAGAATTGCAAAGGCACGATAACAAACGACACTATGCGGTATTTAGCCTCAAAACCTGGCCATAAATCAAAATTACTAATTTTAATCTATGTGGTTAATTTAAAGTATCCCGACAAAAGTATTCAGATCGAATGGCCAACCTCCGGTAATGGAGAGGCACTTCGAGAAGAAGAAGAAGAAGAATGACTCCCCACCTCCATTACGTGTGTTTATTCTTCAAAAAGAAATGGAAATATTAAACATACTTTTTTGAAACATGTAATTAGCTTTTTCCTTCGAATTCAATAATTTAGTATGTAATGTATTGAAACAGCTGTATGTTCCACGAAGAATAATACATATTTTTTAACGTGTTTTAATTGTTTTTTTTTTGTGGGGGTCTTCTGTGATTTTTCTAGCATTCACTATTATTTTCTTGCAACTCGTCTTTTATGGCAATTCTAAGTATCTCAAATTTCTTAACTTATTCTATGCTTATCTGAATTTAAAAAAGTGTTACATGTGGTCCATTTTAGTATGCGCCTGCGAAACCTGGATCCTGAAACAAGACTCTGTCAACATGTTTTAGACTTTCTAGATGTCGACGCTGATAAACATGAAGAAAGTAAGCATAACAGTTTCAAAATAACTGTCGAGGTGCCACGAGGAGCAGGTGCTATTACATCCTTATCGAAGGAAGATCAACCTTAAGGAATTCGATAGCTTGGAAGAAAAGATTTTCGGAAGATAGATAGACTTCGTAGATAGACTGAGATGAATAGACAAAGGTAATCAATGGATTATCAAATGCTACGATATCGAGAACATCTTTTCGAGGATATGGTTAATCATAGATTTTTTGTCCTCAACTTCTATTTTCAGTCCATGATGATGATGAAATGGCTACTTTCGTGTTTGTAAACTTCCAGAAGCTATTATAATTAAGTTCACTGCATTTCTGTCGTCATGGGTATGCAACTAGCAACACGCGTTAGCGCGATATCACAGATTAACCTGGAAGTTGAATGTATCCATGACAGATACAACATTATCGGCAATAATAATTCGTTTGGCCATAATGTCACAGTAGGTATATAGCCCAGTCCAGTAGGGAATTTTAGGAGAAATAAGTGGTAATAGATGTTCTTTGAGGCGTACTATTTAACATACTAAAAGTACCCTACTCTATATGTTGCACTCAAGCCGCCATTTTGGAGAAATTGCGCTCTGATTCGGTTTTTTGCCTACATCTCGCCATCTGTTAGCGATATCGGATTATAGAGTAGCGATATTGGAGGCTAAATCCACTAAGACCACCTAAGAAATATTTGTGTAAAGTGTGAGCCTTTAATCACAAAATGTAGGGTTCCCAAACAAAATACTGCACTGAATCGCCAGCTATATTGTCAATTGTCAGTTGAGTCGATTATTTTCATTTTAATAATAGATAATATTTAAAAAATGTGTATAACATTTTTATACAGAATTTTATAGTCATTAATTTTAGATAAAGCATAATTCTATCGATATCGATATCGCTAACAATTAGCAAGATTTGTCTATTTAATTTATTTATTAATATTTCACACACATTTATAATACTAGATTAATAAGATTAAAATCTACCTTGCTGGAGTAATGCCCGTACTAAGGTAGACTTTTGTATTCTTTTTTTTTAGTTGGTAAGTGTAACAAAATGTAGCATTGCTTTACGTGGTAGCTCTATATTACACAAATTTTACATATACCTACTTATAATTTAGTAACATAATATACATAATAATAAGATTAAAATAATCATATATACATATACACATATATACATATACATCTACACATATACATACACATATATACATATATACATTTATACATATAATCTATACATATACATAAAAGTAGTAATTTTATGTAGTTAGGTATTCTTATACAGCACTATAATTAACTAATTTCTCCGTTTCGTTCCTTCCTAGCTCAATCAACCATTCCGTCATAATTTTTCTTCCTAGTATGGTATCTAACTTCACTTTTAATTCCGAATGTATTCTATTGTGTAGTCGGACAGCTAGAAAAGAAAAATGTCGTTGGGCGAATTTAGTTGTCTTAAGGGGAACATCATGTTGCATGGCTGTAACTGCGCGTGTTCTGATAGTGTGAGATTTAATCATATGCCGCTCTGTGTGGGTGTAATAAAATATTGTTGATACTTTCACATATAATTGGCGTATGTCTAGGACTCGGAACTCTTCAAATAAGTGGTCGCTGGAGAACCTAAAAGGCATTTTATTGATTACCTAAATTATTGACTTTTGAGCCTTAATCAAGGGATCTAGCTAGAGCTGAAAGTGACGCGCCACCCCATCCAAGGATCCCATATGATAGTATACTATTGACTAAAGCGTAATAGATGGTTTTGATTAAGGGTTTTGAGTATACACTACTTAGTACCTTAAATATGTGGATAAGTTGGCGGACTTTTGATGCATTACCCTGTATGTGGTCCTTCCAGTTGAGCTTATCATCTACAATAACTCCAAGGTACTTTATTTTACTCTCAATTTACTCCAAGGTACTTCTCAATAGTCGTATATGGACAATAAGGGCAATTGAGGTCAGCATGTATACAGTCGCGTAAGTGAAGGTTTGGCATACTACCTTGGAGGCGATTGATGTTACTGATGGCGAATGTCATATGTTTTGTTTCAGCTATATTCAAAGTAAGTAGGTTGTGATCGAGCCAGTGCTTTACTCGGCAAAGACCGCGTTCAGCCTTAATATATGCCTCTTGCCATGATTTGCCTTTAAAGATAATCACAGTATCATCTGCAAACATTAAAGCTTCGCCCCCTTCTATGTCGACGTTAGGTAAGTCGTTGATATATAGCAGAAACAGCAACGGACCGAGTACGCTTCCTTGTGGAACGCCAAATTTAATTGTGGCTTGAGAACTTAACGTCTCTCCTAGTCTAGTCTTCTGAGTCCTGTCAGTAAGGTAACTAATCAACCATTTTTTGGACAAATTGCGAATTCCAGCGTTTTCGAGTTTAGCAAATAAAATACGATGGGAGACGGTGTATGCTTTCGCAAGATCAACAACTGATCAAACTCAACATATACATCTGATCAACTGATCAGATATAAGCAAACAACTGAATCGGAGCGCCATTTTTCCACGATGGCAACTCGAGTGCAACAGATAGAGTAGACGACTTTTAGATATTTAACAGTAGCCCTCAATGAACATCTATGCCAAGTTTTAAACTATTTCCAGTTATTTCCGACAAATGTCCAAATTTTGTCTATTCGACCGAGCTAATAGTAGTAATGAGTATTTCTAATAGAATAGCCAAATACTTTCCGTCTTAAAGAAAGCACTTCTGGATTTTGCAGTGCGGACTCTTATCCCCTTTTTCATATTCCAGTTGTAGTTCAAACTGCAGCCCAAGTAAATAATGTGATCAATTTTTCCGAGTTCAATTATGTAACTGTAGGTCGGTCTTTGTGGTGCTTAACCCCTCAAATGAATGGCGATTAGCTCGGGTTGCCTACGGCAAAATGTATATAAATTTATATTTACATTTACATTTACATTGAGCGGGGTTTACTATAGAGCTATAGCATTACTATAGAGCGGATTACTATAAAGCGGCGCACATTTACATTTATATTTATATTTATATAAATTTATATACATTTTGTATACATTTTGCCAAGGCATCCCTTAAGGGACGCCTCACATTTGAGGGGTTAAAATCAAACAATATTCATCACATACTCCCGTAACTTTGTCTATGAGTAAATATCTATTGTTTTCTTGAAATCTTTACATTTTATACTGAGGAGTCAACACGATTCTTTTGGACATCAGAGTAGGTTGATAGTGTTCGGCATTCTAGTGGTAAAGTTCGCTTCTGGTATATTATAACACATTTTCCCTAATCTGTGACGATATAACCTGCTCTCAAGAACACGAACAAACAACCGATTTCCTAATCTATAATCGCCATCTCTACGGCGATGTGTGCCTCGTTCACCACTCCGTCTCATTAAGCATACACAAGTGCGTCTCTCTGTGCTTTGTACACGCGATGAAGTCATCATGATCGCCATGGTATATAAAAACTTAATAAATAACTTTTGCCAACAAAAAAGTATATTTTTCGTCAGGTTTACCGGCAACGCGAAGGAGGCGTCATAGCAACAGCGAATGGCCACGTTAAATGCAGCGCAAAAAATGTATGAAACGAACGAATGATTCGATCAAGTACAGGGTTAGCATCGATGGCGATTTGAGAGCTCAACGTCGACCACCAAAACTTCAAACAGAATTGTCATAATAATGAATATCTCAAAATAAAAAAAAACAAGTAAAGAAGATTTTCTTCCTTTCAAAGTGCGATTAAGTAGTCAATTGGTTTCTTTACAAAAATAACTTTTTCTATCTATATCTATAATCTATACCCTACAACTATTAAAAAGGCAATAATAATATAGTAATTTCTGTTTTATGCAAACATTCTTATTAATCTGAATTTCCACAACTCGCGCATGTACCACTGGACTATGTTTAGGTTAGCTGTAAGGTGTTGTCATATGGAAAAAAGCTCGCCATTTTGTATTTATTTTTTATTACGAATAAAGAGTTTGTCATTTCATATAATTATATTATTTTTGTCGGATCAAAGCACCAGATTGGTGACTAATTATTATTTTGTAAATTGCAATATACGAGTTCTATCGATAAGGTAATAAATTCATTTGACATAAACGGCTTTTTAAAAATATATTTATACCTTTTTAGTGTGCTTTAGTGTGCTAATTCAATAAACGGAGTAATTTCTTGTATTTTACTTTACCAGTATCTAACAGATAGTTAACTCTCAGGGTTTAAGCAGGCCGTACCACTTCAGTTCCAGGACTGCGAAGTTATAACCTATTTACTGGAATGGAGTAACACAAGCAAATCTTTAGGTTTCCCGGTTTGGGCAAGCAGTACCCCTGCACCATCCAGATTTCAGTATTACAGGTTGACATTGATACAATGTTGCATTTTCATTGGGACTTTGAATACGTATGCGAAGTTTTATTATAATCGCTTAAGAAGAAGTGAATTTAAAAAAAAAATATCGCAGATTTAAACTCTACGTGAAACATGAAGTTATATAAGATCATTTAAAAATATTAAAAATCTATATTTTTTGGTTTAGGAATAGACTGCACCTGTCTGTTTCATATTTTGTAGATCTCTGTTACTTTCCTATCGCTATCTACAAAGTAATTTAGTGTGAAATGTGTAATTATGGTAATATGGAACACACCTATTGTAATTAGTGTTATCGTTAGGGATATTATCGCAAGAGTCTTATCTGAGTCGGTCTAAAAGCCACATAAATATGTCGAGTTGAATGAAATAGAAAGGTGACATTAAAATAGATATCCATGCGGATCGTACTTAGTAACAGTATAATTACGAGTATGTACTAATAGTGTAGTCCAGATAAAATTATATTACAGATCCTTATTCCAGTTAGACAGTTCATAATCACTAATACTTTGTTGGTGACAGGTTTAGTTCTGTTTAACCCGAAATGACCTAGCATAACATGTTGAATGACCGTCTTTTCTCAAAATATACAAGGTAAACCTAGTAGGAATAACTTCACAATATTTGATTATTTATTATAATTATTGTGGTTTAACATAGGTATGTATACCTATGATGAGTGAGCATGTATCTTTCATTATCTCTGACTGACGTTATTATTAATAATATTTTATTTAATTTAGGCTGTTGATTTCTTTAATATTTTTTTGATTATTTGTTTCAGTCATATTTTGATTATTTGTTTTTCAAACATTTATTATTATGATATATCCAACTGCATCCAATTTTCACCATTCCGAAGGTGAAAAGCACATTTGCCCGAAGACAATATTTTTTTATCGCCCCGAAAGTTTACAACTCATTATGTGAAACCACGAAACAAGTGAAAAATAATGTAACTTTCAAAAGTAAAGTGAAAACCTGGCTCCTAGACATTGGGCGCTCAAAAACTGAAGATCTAATTACTACTATAGGGTGAATATTAAAAACACATTTTGCAATATTTCACATTATTTACACATACTTTTTAAATATTTTAATATAGTGTTAATACTCTGCTTATATAAATGTAAATATTATTACCTATTTTACTTCTTAAAATTATTGAATTTAATGAAAAGTTTTTTTTTTTCAGTTTTAATTGCATACATTTTTTTCTACTTTTTATTTTTAGTTTTAATTTGTTTAAAATCACATTGTTAGACTAAATCCTTTTTTAAGACCTTTTTACACGACTGCCCAACAAAAGAGGATTGATATGTGTTCAGGGTTTATCTATGTATCTTTTTAGTTTCTTTATTCCACCATATTTAAAAGCACGTGGTATTGTAAGAATTGCTGTCATGCTGAGTGCCATACAAGTAAGTCATTGTCTAAATGTCCAAATGTCCAAACGTCAATAAATTAACATAATTATATCGTGTTTAGTGTCAAATAAAATTTCTGATTAAGTACATTTCTGATTAGAATATGAATAAGAATAAGAAAAAATTATTTTCATAAACCCGATCTGGGTATAGAAATTACATTACAAAAAATTATTATATGTATAATAACATTACGAAATTACAAAAAATAGTATTTCTACAAATGAAATTACATTTCAAATTATAAAAAAGTGTATAAAAAGTTCTGCGATCTAAGCTAACAGTGTATAAAAAAAGTGTATAAAAGTTCTGTTATCTAAGCAAAGCATTCGACTGTATAAACATCAATACCCTGGTAGACAAGCTAAACCATTATGGAATTAGAGGAGTGGCCAATTCACTCATTAAATCGTACCCACAAAACAGGCAGCAAGTGGTGGAGATTAAAATAATTGATGGAATTGAGGAAAAGGCTGAGCAATCGAGTTGTGAAATAGTAAACATCGGTGTGCCTCAGGGCTCAACATTAGGACCTCTCCTCTTCAAACTCTATTGTAACGATTTAGCAACTAACATAACTTGTGCCAAGACTGTCCAACTTGCAGATGACACCACGTGCATTCTTGAAAGTGACTATAGAACAAAATTAAGTACATTAAGTAAATAGAATAGATCACTTTCTGTAACTACAGTCGTGTTTTTTATTCTTTTTCATTTACAGGCTGAGTTCTAATTAACCGGCATTCTTGAAGGGGGTGAATCAGTACGAGCAAGTAAAGAATTCTTAATTTTTAAAAATGGAATAATAAAAATGTTTTTTTTTTTAAGTATAAAAAGCGCTGAGCACGATGCGCTATACATCTTGTGGTAGGTAAAATATCGCTAATATTGATATATTTATTGAATTATTAGATATATTTTACCTACCGATAGATGGCGCAGCTCGCTGAAACGCCTGTTAAGCTTTAATTTGACAGTCAAGTTCTTCAACTTTTCAATAAAAGACAAATTTTCAATAAAACAATCAAGTTCATCAGTAATAAAAATATATATAGTTTATATTTATTTAAAAGTTTCCTAGTTGCTCGTATTGATTCACGCCCTTGAAGGACGCCGGTTAAATAAAACTCATCCTTTATTTACTTGTTGTGTTTTAATTTTTAGGCGCAAAAACAGAGTTTATTAAGCGGGTAGCCCTGTATTACCATCGCTATGCGGTATTTAACTCGTATCACCGAATCGAGAATTATCATTATCATGAGATCGTAAATCTTCTGCTGTAATTCTTAGACCCGTAATTAATGTTTTTCCCCAATATCAAATGACATCCGCTCGATTACGCCCCGGCAACGGAGCCGCTTCGCCAAATAATAGCTAGCAATTATGTAATTTATAACGGACTCATAAATAATATCATAGCGTAAACAACACTTACATTTTAATAGCCGCGGCACACTAAAAATAGCCACTTTTGACAGCAGGCGATTTTTCCTTCATGTTTTATGCTCAAATTGGGGGAATTTTATATTTGAAACTGGTATGAGCGGTTTTATCGCGAAAATTTCAAGGACTTAATTAGTCGTCTGAGATAGCAACAATGTATTTATTACTTTCTAGAAGATTAATATAGATGGTCCCATAATATCCTTACTAATATTATAAATAGGTATAGTTTGTGACGTTGTAGGAAGTAATCTCTGGATCTACTGAACCGATTTTGAAAATTCTTTTTCCAATATAAAGCCACGTTATTTGTAAGTGTCATAGGCTATATATTAATTCGAAAAATTAAATGACTTTTTCGTGGTAGTCAGATTTGCAAAGTAACTCGGAGAAAAAACGGTCGAACGAAAACGTTTTTAAATAACGCTGTTTTAACGATGAGAGATTTATGATTAAGTTATAGAGAAGTGCTTGATAGAGCTTGAAAAAGCCTGCAAAAAAGTCAGCGACAGCATATGTCTAAATTTTATATTTAAGTCACAAAAAGTAGTTTTTTATATTAAAAAAATAATTTTAATCGTTAGGTCATGTTTATTGGTCATATTATCAACAATTATGAATTCATATCAAAATAAGTAAATTTATCGTCTCAAGTGTTTAAAACAAAAGACTTTTCCCTTTTACTGCATATAATTACACTTTTACTGCATAAATGGTTAAAGAGATAAGGCACTCACAAATGAGACACTCACAATAAAACACTTACAAATAACGGTAATATAGTCAAATTGGCATGCAAATACATACATACATATGCAGTAGAAATATAACCCTTCTTTTGGCAGTCAGAAAATAAATCATAGCACTCAGTACTAACCGAACCACACTCATAATTTCACCACAAGTAAAAAGTTTTACCGCCCAACGAAGTGGGCATGGGTCAGCTATTATTATATATGGATTTAGATTGCTCAATGTCATAGAAGAGCGGTGTCGACTACAACAGGCGAACCTGGTATAACGATATGGATCGTTCTTTCAGCCGAGGGATGAGCGTAGAAGACTTGGGGACAAGACAATCTACTGTCTAGTTCACTAGCAACACGTTAGAGACCAACGCCTTACGGCGAGGCACCGGTAAAGGTAATCCAGCGGGCAGTCTCACCCCCTAACTACCAGTTTTGGCAGGATATCTCCGTCCGGAATTAACTTTCTGGATACCTCGTCCTCCCGACTGATTACAAGTCCGAAGTCGCTTACGCGACCTCTACCTATTGTATTACAGCGGTAATTCAGTTTGAATTTATCGCGGACCTGGGCGTTCTTTGCCCGTAGTGCCACACGGGATCGAGTGGCGCAAGGTCATTTCAAGAGTGGCATGACAACCGGTGAACATCCAATCCCGCTGCTTAGGAAACAATGTATTTTCATAGTCCCCAGACCCCTTCAGCAATTAGTCAAAATGCACAACCGATTGGCTTCGCCGGCCGGTGCGCAAACCGTCCAGTGGCGCCGGGATGCAATCCCGCCGAGAGAAGCCGCTCCACCAGCTCTGAGGCCTGAGACACGGGAGTCTTACCCGGGGTAGCCTTCAGCTCGAGGGGGCTTCTGAATAGAAGCTGAATCGTGAGTTGAGCCGATCCGAGAACAAAATGGATCTTGTGGCCCAAGCTGCACCACTGCTCAATGTCATAGTACGTTTTGGCAACCCTTCAACTCCGGGACATACAGGTGGCACTGATATCATTGTACGACGAAACTAATAACAATTTATTGGGCATTTAATAATGACATTCATAATGAATGTTTTATTTTTATTAAGGACTGATTGATTATAAAAGCCCAATAATTAAACCAATGATCACGTCACAGAAATAATACTGAGAAAGAGAATACCATCTGAACTTAAAGTGCGTATTTATGACGTACAGATTTCAACATTACCTATTTTTTTTTTTTTGGAAACAATGGAAACCATGGAAACCATGCGATACTTTTAGGAATAGATTAAATTAGTCACAGTAGCACTTATTCACTGAGAAAAATATTGGATTGCCCCTTATATGTTATTACGGTTTTATACAGAATAGAGATGTTTCAATCGTATTTCTTTATGAATTACAAATAATTTTGTTGATACTCCATTACTCAATTATATGTATCAACATTTGCCTTACGGTTAATACGGAAATAACATATACTGTAGTTTCAAAATGATTCATGTGTCCGACTTTATAGTCGTCATGCTGTCATGTTAGAAGCGAGATCCCAAGGTCGCGACGCAATGAAATAACATTATGTTTTAAAATTACTACACGGTAACTACCGTCACGCCAACACCGTTACGCGTCATGTTAATTCATACGTATTGACCATAGTCCGCGTTATATAAGTAATCCATTTTGAAACAGCGTATTTCCGTGTATTAGGTGTTCGAGTAGGTGGCTCTCAATTTTCGACGCGATCCATTTTAAGTCATCCCTATCACCCCTAAAGTTTAACTGGTCGTTGCCATTTGCGTGTGACTTGCCATGTTGATTTAGCATCAGTGACTGAAAAATAAACAACTGATTTGACAAACGCCGCCAAAAAAACATGGGCGCCACAGACTGTCAACATCGACTCGTCCTTATTAGAAAACCTGATACTCATAAATCTAAACTCAACTATGCTATATTCCAAATTTTGGTATGGAAAAGGTAAAATAATTAAACGCAGGCTGAGGATCGCTCTGTTGTAAAGTTTTGTTGTTGTCGGTTATTCGTGTTATCTTTCGAACGTCGAAATGAAGAATTTCCCAAGTCTGTTAGTATTTATGAGCAGCTCCCTAAACAACTCCATCCACTTCGGTTTGATTTCCGAGTGAGCGGTTTCCTTCGCAAGTGCCGGCGTAAATAAATAATTAGGTATTGCCCTCAATTCCGTCTCTCTCTCTCTCTCTTTCCCCACTTCGAGATGTTGATTTTACGTGGGTAAACAGAAACCATCGGCATTGTCTGTACTGCGCGATAATTATTTTTACTCCAGAGCTGCATGATGAAATATGGATTACCAGCCCTTTCATCTTGAGTTTTAAACGCTAAGTCAACATTACAGTACGCGGAAATGTTAAAAAGGGGGAACGAATACAACGCCAAGTGATGAATTCGTAATTTTCTATCAAAACCTCAACAGTCTTAGAAATAAATTATTAGATATCGAACTCTTACTGGAACTAAATGAACAGGTTGACATAGTATGTTTAGTGGAAAACTGCGGAAAACAATACGAAGACTCTTCGTTAAATTTACCAGGTTTTTATATGGGCGCATATCAACATAGGAAAATCTTTAAAATGGGAGGTACTATGATCCAAGTAAAAAACCACATTGAGAGTGAACCGTTACCACTGTGCTTAGATCTCTGTTTGGATCGCCAATTTGAATGCTGTGGTATCAAGATAAAGAAGAGCAAATTTTACATTTTCTCACTCTATCGATCGCCAAACGGAAACTTGAAAATATTTCTTAAAAGATTCACAACTCTTTTAGAGCATTTTAAAAATAATAAAATAATAATATGCACTGATATAAATATAGATTTTCTAGTCAACTCTGTAGCAAAGTGCAATACACGTAGCATCTTAAATATTTTTGGCTTGAATTTTCATGTCTACTCTGCAACGAGAATTACTTCGCACTCTTGCACTCATAGACAATGTCTTTTCAAATTTAACTCATACTTCAATTTCAGCAAGAGTCATGTCCACTTGTCTTTCTGATCATGAAGGTATTTTTATTACCATTGAAAACAAGTGTAAAAAAGAAAAGTATTATGAAATCACCCGAAACTTCTCAAAACCGTGCAAAGATTTATTTCTCAGTAACCTTATCAAAGAAGACTGGACTAATCTTCTGAACTTAGACAACTAAAATAACAGCGAAGAAAAATTCAATATCTTCCTAACCAAATTTAAATTACATTTTAATAATTGCTTTCCAGAAAAGATTACTAAAATCATAAATACGAGTAGAAATAAATCTTGGCTAACGAAGGGCATCAAAGTATCCTCTAAAAATTGGCGTTCACTTCGTCTTATCCATAAATTTAAACATAGTAGCGGCATCGCTGCTTATATAAATGCTTACGGGAAATTATACAAACGAGTGATACGGAACGCCAAGAAAAGCCACATTATAAAGGAGATCATGAGAGAGAAAAACAATTCTAAGGCGTTATGGAAAATATTTAATCAGCAAATGGGTAAATATAAAACAAATGCATCCAACATAATTCTCAACAACAATGATGACATTATTACTAACCAACTCGACGTGGCAAATGCATTCAATCATTTTTTCTCTAAGACAATTCAACTGTCCCAACAGGCAGCAGCATCGAGCACGTCAACGGGACATATTCCTCATAGCCACCATAACTTTTTTATGCGCCCAACGAACGCATAAGAACGTAGTGATTACGAACATAGTAAGATCAATGAAGAACAAAAAGTCAACAGGGGTAGATAGCATAGATATTTCCACCATAAAACTGGCTCTCCCAGTAATAGCAGGGCAATTAGCCCATATCTTTAATATCTCCCTCAGAGATGGGGTTTTCCCTGAAGAGTTTAAAACCGCAAAGATAATACCTCTACATAAAAAAGATGCGAAAACTGATATAGGAAATTACAGGCCAATTGCTTTACTTCCTGTTATGTCCAAGATATTAGAGAAAATAGTTAATATTAGACTTATAAAATACCTGGAAGAAAAACATATCCTATCAGATGCCCAATTCGGGTTCCGAAAAAATAAAAGCACTATGGATGCACTGAAAAATATGGTAACTACATTGTATAAAAACACGGACAGAAAACTGTATTCAGGAACTGTTTTCTGCGACCTGTCGAAGGCTTTCGACATGGTTAAATACGAGCGTTTATTATACAGGCTCGAAAGATACGGAATCCGAGGAAACGGCCTGAAATGGTTTCAAAGTTACCTCTATAACAGACGACAATTAGTGCAACTCACTGAAAATGAGGGAGGCCTAATTAGGCCAGTATTTTCTGATGAGTGTATAGTTAGATCTGGGGTACCACAAGGGAGTATACTAGGACCAACTCTTTTTATAATTTATGTGAACGATCTTCCATCAGCGGTCACTAATTCTGAGGTCATTCTATTCGCTGACGACACCAGCATAAGTTATGCCGACCAGGATTTAGATCGAGTAATTGACACATTGAATAAAGAGCTAGTGCAACTAAACGACTGGTTGGAATGCAATAACCTTGCTCTAAATGCCTCAAAGACTGTTTCAATGATACATTCTGGTTCCAAAAAGACTTCTCCGAATATTCCGGCACTTAAAATTGGGGTGCACAAGGTAAGCAATGTTGATACGCACAAATTCCTGGGTGTCGTAATAGACAAGAAGTTAAGGTGGACCCCGCATGCCGAAATATTGAGTGACAAGCTTTCTAGAGCATGCTTTTTACTGCGTCAGATGTGCAAAATTATCAGTAAAACAGATGCCAGATGTATATATTTCGCCCACTTTGAGTCGCACCTACGTTACGGCATCTCATTCTGGGCTCAGTGTACCATGGAATTTAGGCAGCATATTTTCTCCCTGCAGAAACGCGCAATAAGAATTCTAAATAACATGGACAGCTTTCAATCGTGTCGTGGATCATTCAGGACTCAAAATATACTCATCCTGCCATCACTATATTTATTTGAGTGCATCAAACTAGTAGCTAAAGACATATCTAAATTTAAGAAACCTGTAGAAGTACATAATCACTTGACTAGGTCGAGGAACAATCTACTATTACCTCGTCCGAACCTAGAAATTTTACGCAGAGACCCTAACTACGTGGGAATGTCCTTTTTTAATAAACTGCCACAAAACCTAAAAGACCTAATATGTAGGGAAAAGAAAATATTAGTTTTCTATTCGGAAGTCAGAAAGCTACTAATTTATAAGGAATTATATGACATAAATGAATTTTAATTATATTTTAATTTTAATAATATTTAATAATCGTTTTAATGACAAAAATGAATTTATAATCTTCTAGACTATAAATAACACTTGTTCAAGTATGCGTATATAATCTAACAAACATGACTTCCATCTATATTTTTTATCTACAAATTGAACTCTGTCTCTATCGTTATTAATTTATATCTGTATATGCCGTGTATAATTTACGAAGTGAACTTTAGAACTGAACGGAACTGAAATCACGAAGGAATTAAATTGTAAATAATATTAAATGTACCTAACACCTAGTTTTAGTTTCGACAATCTGTAAAGATTTTTTGAAATAAATGAATTGAATTGAATTGAACTGAATACCCCTTTCGGTAACGAATCCATATATTAAGGTAACGCACTCTACTCTTATCTAAAGCGATTAATTTAAGAGGAGACGCCTTCTTCTTCTTAGGGTGCCTCTCCAACTAGTTAAGTTTGGTAGTCAGCTCTGCATACTGCTTTTTGTCCTTCGCCACGCAGAACAATTCAGCGACACTCTTAATCCCCGTCCATTTTCGAATGTTCCGCAACCAAGATTTCTGTCTACTGCCAGGTCTCCTCTTCCCTGCAACTTTTCCCATCATAATGACTTGCTGTTGTTAGTACCTGTCGTGCCTAAGCACGTGACCCAGGTATGCAACTTTGCGCTGTTTGATGGTCTGCCAAAGCTTGGTTTATTGGCCGACACGCCGTAGAACTTTCTCATTGTTGACTTTTTGAGTCCAAGATATCGACATCATGCGTCTGTATGCCCACATATCGAATGCTTCTATACATTTTCGTTGGATGTATAATAGCACTGGAGAAGACGTAATCTAAGTGGGATTTTCAGGCTTCCATTGCAAAGGATCTTTTTCATTTTTCCAAAGGCACTGCGTGCAATTTCGATGCGAGTCTTGATCTCCACTTCACTGTCCCAGTTGTGTAATCCACGTACCAAGGCATTTATATATATCAACGTGTTTTATTTATTAGCCAGCCACAAATTTGCTAGGTTGGATATTGGGCCCGATTGCTTTTTTTTGTGAACTAAAACTAAAATTAGTCCAAGCGAACGAGACAGAGCAATAAGTTAGAGCGGTATATGAAACGAACGATCGTCGATAAATACTACCTGCCGAACTTACACTCGTCCGAATAAATTCGAGCATATTTCGTGCGGTGTAAGATTTGACCTTGGCGGGCAGTTTTAATGCGAAAAAGTGACAACCGTCATCTCACACTTCGCTCTAGCGTATTGCCTTGTCTCGTTCACACGGACTAATTTCCGATTTTAGTTCACGGAGAAACGCAATCGAGCCCATTGTGTTTATTAGAAATGATTATAAACGAAGTCTTGGCACAGTCTGGTATACTGTGGTCTTGGTGGCATTCATCCTGAGACTAGATTTGACACTACACTCATTTACTCTGTCAACAAACTCCTGTAGCTCAGCTTCCGTAGTTGCTATAAGAACAGTGTCATCGGCGTACCTCAAGTTGTTGATGAGGCGGCCATTAATTTTTACACCACAGTTCAAGTCCTCCAGAGCTTCCATCATGATCGCTTCAGAGCAGATGTTACAAGGAGAGAGTGCAGAAGCCTAATAATTCTGCACAAAATCCTCAACGGCGGAGTACACTCACTATAATAGCTTTATTGGGAGTGTTAAATTTCAACTTGCCTTCAATTTTAATTTCTTTAGTTACCTCACGGAATCTTGATCACAAATAATTGGGAAGATGATTTCAAAACAAAAATGACTTTTTTCGTTTTGTGTACAATAACATCTTTCTTTAAATCATTAATATTAAAACATACTTTATAATAAATACAGTGAAGGCGCATAAATATCAAAATATATAACGCTTATTTGTAAGTTTTTAATTCCCACATTCTACTTTTTAAAAAATACGACCTCTGAATTTTTTACTTTATTTATTTCCAAAACAATTGTTTTAGTCAACAAATCAATAGAATTACATTGCAGTTACGTGTAAACAATATTACCTATCGAAACTTATGATAGACACATGCGATTCCTTCAAGGATTGTTATAAATAAACAAACCTTTTTTTTAAACTATTGAATAAAATGAAATGAAATGTACTAGAGCATTAAAGAAATACAATTACAAGTAGAGTTAGTTTATAATGACGAGCACCAGATAAGTGAGTGATTGTACACATGTTTGGACACGTTTTGGACACGTAATTCTTTTGCCTTGTTTTATATTAAGTACTTCATGATTATTTCACATTATTCTACATTATAAACTGAATCTAAAATCGTAGTACAATCGTATGCTACCTAAATGTTGTTTCTTAAAAATTAAGAATTATTTTAGAATTATTTTAATTGCAATATATAATGACTTAATTCAATAAAATAATAACATTATGAAATTAAATTAAATACTACATATCTGATGTTTTGGCAATTCTGTGCCCCCTACCCCGACTACAGAATGTAGCCCTCTTAAACGCAAGTCCAAAGGGCTGGACTCGCCCCAAAACTCCAGACAAAGGCAAAAAGCGTATTGGAAATTTTCACTGCGTGCACACAGAGCTGGGGCACTACAAGAGGGAGAAGGCAGGGAGAAGTCGGTGGTATTTTTCGTTTCAAAATCTGGCTACACTGCTCGTGCCGTGGTCGTATAGTGTTGCACAAAGAATACTCGTTCCACAGTATACCGAGAGAACAGTAGATGCACTCTCGAGCGACATGTCATTGCGGGGATAGGGAGCGAGGGAAGTGAGCAGAGGGGTACGTCTCGACGAAAGTGTTTGGTTTTACGCGCGTGCGAAGTTAGGCGAATTCTCAAACGTTTGAACATCTGCATTGGCGGAGTAGGAGACATGTGGCGGCCATATACGAGCTCTTGGACTCGTGACGTAGCTTGCTTCGTTTTCAATTTTGTGCCCGTTTATAAGACAAACAAACAAACAAGCAAACGTACCTACACGTCTTTGAGTAGTATTAACGCTTCAAAGAACACGGCATTAAGGGGCCTTGCATTACGCGAGCTTTGTAAGTACCAGATTATGTCTACCTGACAACATGAGGATAACCTTTGTAACCTCTTTCTATCTCTCTCTTTCCCTCTCTCTCTGTCTCTCTCACTCGCTCATATGGCTGATAATCCTCGCCAAAACTCATTCTCGCTGGCTGAAAAATAAATAAGTCAAGTAACGTGGAAAACGTGCTTATGAATAAGTTCTTGGCAGCTTTGCTCTTAAGGAATTTTACCAAATGCAACACCAAATATTATAAACTGTCTAGGTACGTATTACACAGTTTATCTACAGGCTGAGTTTTTATTAGTGACATCCTTGTAGTGGATGAATCAGTACGAGCAAATAATCAACTTTTAAATACATATTTTTTTGAAAAAACAAAAAAATATACGTTTTTAATATTTTTTTGGTTTCTTTTCACAATTTTATAAATTTTATCTATTAATTTTAAATGAAGTGAAATTTATTAACATGAATATGTGACCATATGAAAGGTCATATGAATATCGATAATGACACCGAAATCTTGAGCTGAGGCAGTATGCTTTAAGGAATTCGTGCCAATTCTGTAACACACATTACTCGCGTAAATGACATGACATGGCTGCTACCTTGACGTCACTGAAGCCATCCTCGACAAATCGGAGCGGATGCAAATGTGTGTTTTTAACAAAAAACATCACTCCTGAGGAAGTCATGGTCTTCCACTTCGTTTTTAGGCAGGATAGTAAAATGGCGATTCTTACCCATAATTCTTCATTTTTCTTCATTTTTCTTCATAGCTTGACTCTGGAACCAGCTCCGGTCCAATATCAGAAACGCACCAAAGGTTCCAACTTTTTAAGTGTCTCTGAAAAATCATTTCATGTCCCTAAATTTAAGTTATTCTAAGTATCATCCTATCCTCTCCTATCCTTCGCAGTTCTCTGAATCCTAAATATATTTTTAAAAATGTGCATTTTTGTTAGGTATTATTTTTTCCTTTATTTAACTCTACTGGCACATTTATTTAACTCTACAGCTACATTCTTAAACTTCCACGAATGTTAGCTGTAAGAGATCATAATTTAAGTAATAAGTCCGCCTATTGTGCGTGTTGTCCTAAAATGTAAAATAAACAATTCCTATCTATCTATCTAACTAACTTTTATTGCCTTGTTAAATAGACCAATCGAATAATCGTACTTCTTTAGTAGAAACGTCATCTCTTCGTTTTCGAAAGACTAATGAACTCCTTAATGGAACATCATCAATAACAATTAATTAACCCACCGACTGCAATTTATAAAATTCACAATGAGCGCTAGATTGTACTCGGAGACAGGATAAAGTAGAATAACGTCCTGGGTATTTAGCCTCGAAAGGCACAAGTCACTCCCTCCACAGTAAAATAACATCAGTAGAACATCTCGAGCCCGTTTTCGATATAAGTAGGTACCTACGCTTCGCCGAACCACCAGGGTTGCCACAACAAATACACAATTGACAAGTTGTGATCCCATAGCAGAAATGCAATTGTTTATAATTATGTACCTTTATGTATTTTTGGTTTATAGATCAAGAGTAGGTTCCCAAAATTGTACTATAACAGAATATATGAGTTATATATTTTACTATACATAGCTGATGATATTATACATCACATATAAAAAGTACGTGAGGTCGCTTTTTCTTAAATTGGAGATATTAATTCCCAAACTCGGGCCCGCGCCCCGCCGTTGATTATATTTAACGTTCCCCATTGGCCTGTTGCAGGCTGCAGCGATAATTTACGCTCAGGCAGGCGTGGGTGCGCGGGGCCCCCCAATGCGTGGGGCCCGTAGCATTTGCTACTCTTGCTACGTGGCTAATCCGGCACTGGTTAGTGCTGACTTTGTGTGACAGCATTCATCACTTGTTGCATGTGTTGAAAATACCTAAATTTTAGTAAGGTTAAGTAGGTACTTAACAAAAACGCATCTACCTACATACCTACGCACTTACATACCTATGCACCTACTTACCTAGACACATATTTACCTACGCAAATGAACAATAAAGGTTACCTCGTAAATGTAATTTCGTAACGTAAATGTAATTTCTGATAGGTTGCATTACAGCCTGTACAGAAAACATTCCACTTTTGTATACTTAGCTGTCGCGCGACAGCCATGACTATTTTTTTTTATAGTTAGCACCGAAGCGCCCGAGAATCTATGTAGTGGTAGCGTACGGACAACGGGCGCTTGTATGAGTGCGAAATCGGTGCGTACTATGGAGATGTTATACTGTTCTTATTTTACTATGCTCCCTCGCTGTCGTAATTACAGAGGGGAGTTTCGCGATCATTTTTTTTCTGCGCCCATCACACGGTTATTGTTTGTGAGTAGGTAGTTTGTTTGTAATTCAGTGACATCAGAGGAAACACATGGAAGTCGTCTAGGGCGTCTTATAATACCAAGAATATTGTACAGGCGGTGACATAATTATATGACATATTTATATCAATTTATTGTATGAATTAACTAAATGTATAACAGAAAACCTCGACAGAAACAAACATTGCATTGGTATTTTTCTCGACTTGGCTAAAGCTTTCGACACAGTACCAGTCACGATAGACTAATCACGAAACTTGAGAAACTCGGAGTTTTAGACGTAGAGTTGGACTGGTTTCGTAGCTATATAACTGGACGCACGCAGCAAGTTAAAATTGACAGCGAGACAAGTGAATCTCTGCCGTGTCCCTATGGGGTCCCACAGGGCAGCACACTGGGCCCAATACCCTTCTTAGTGTACATAAATGACCTATGCCAGCTTCAGGTTCAAGGCTCCGTACTGTCCTACGCCGACGACACTGTGTTGCTATTCTACGGCGACACATGGTCGTCTTCGTTTGACAGGGCGACTGCGGGACTGAAGCTGGCTAAACGATGGCTTGACAATAATCTTTTGACGCTAAACGAGTACAAGACTAAATATATGATCTTTAACATCGACAATAGACATCATCCCAATACTAACCACCATATTACGTTACATAAATGCGACGACATGAACTGTACATGTTTACCACTTGAACGCACGAACACAATAAAATATCTAGGAATAGTCATTGACCAAAATCTAAAATGGACACAGCACATTGAGCCTACGACTAAACGGACTAGAAAGTTGATTTATATATTTTAAAATATAAGAAGCATACTCAACATTAACCTACTACGGACTGTTTACTATGCACTGGCGCAGACTCTACTTACATACGGACAAATCGGTTGGGGCGGTATGGCAAGAACAAATCTTGACCAACTGGTCAAAGCGCAAAAGGCTTTACTCAGAGTCATTAACAAGAAGCCATATCGCTCCCCGTCAGACGACCTATATACAGACTTCAAAGTACTTGACGTACGCCAACTATACATACGCGCTGTTCTGGTGCGCTATCGGAGGGACCTCATGAGGAACATCGATAAAGACAAACCAGAGCACAAACACAACACTAGACACAAAGACAAACAGATTCAACCAAAAATGAGGACTGTATACGGACAACGACACTACGCATATCTCGGACCTAAACTCTATAATATATTTAACTCGTACAAAGGACAGATTTTAAACATAACCGACAACCAGTTCAAGAGACGGGTGTCTCGTTGGCTCTCAAATTATACTAGGGATGAATGCGAAAGTATGATATATTAAAATAGTTAATTTCTAACCACAAGTTATAGGATATATATACAGATGTAAATTATGGATATACATATATACAGATTATAATATGTTATATTTTATTATGTTATACTATATTATATATCAAATTCAAATTCAAATTCAAATTCAAAATTCTTTATTTATCTATAATATTACATGTATTTTTAAAATTCAAAGCCATCCTAACTAGGCCTCGCCTGTACTAACGTAGGCTTAAATATGATACATTAAATATATAAATATGATACATTATTTTATATGTTATAATATATGATATTATATTATATTGTAAGACGTTATGTTATATTTATATTATGTACATATATTATAATATGCTAAATTATATTACGTATTGTTTTTTTTTATGAGACGGAAGAAGGACAGCAGGCAAGGCGTACAGGTTCAGCAAATACCACAGAACTTTGTATCCATCACCCCAACACAGGCGTATACCTAGTGGGGTAATGTAATCCTGACAAGTAATGCCCTTTCGCGATTTTTATCATATGTATTTTTTAATGTGTTAAAAAAAATAACGCAATCTATTTCATGTAACTATAAAATATAGGATAAATAAATTTAAAAAAAAAAACCTTTACTGCAGAAAAGGGTCGTTTGTC
This sequence comes from Micropterix aruncella, assembly GCA_944548615.1. NCBI lineage: Eukaryota > Metazoa > Arthropoda > Insecta > Lepidoptera > Micropterigidae > Micropterix > Micropterix aruncella. The sequence goes on along the minus strand of OX155963.1, from coordinate 10,834,044 downwards.
ACTTTTATCAAAATGCTTACTGCCACAAAATGCTTACTACTGGCGTTACAAAACCTACCTACTGTTATAATCATAACAATAATTATTTAGAACCATAAAAATGCGCATATAGAAATACATTTATTATTATTTTTTAAATGGGACTCATTTATGTATATATTTATTTCCTTTATTTATGAATTTATTTATTTATGTATGTATTTTATTAATATTTATAGTTATGTGTGTCTCTATATGTATTTCAGAATGTGTATGTGTAGGTATATGTATTTAAGCATGTTTACGTGTATATGTATACAATGTATACAATGCAATATATTATGTATACAATGCAAACCATTCCCCTTCTATCCCTACTCCTCCGGATTGGATAACCTAAAATTAATTAAAGTTATTTAAAATTGCTAAACACTTCTTGTAACACCTTGAAAACAAGTAAACGCCCTCACATTGATTGTTACGATCACACATGTAAAATAATTTTCTTAAGAAATAAAGAAATACAAAAAGTGAAATATTGTATTTATAATTTTAGAGACAATTTGCGCTGAAAAGTACGTTTTTTAATGAATAAAATTTTTTGTTAAATCAATATTCGTTGAAACAAAGTTACGGTCCCCGTTGATGCTTGTTGTCTATAAACGTCCAGTTCCTAAAGGCGATTGCGCTTTCTGTAAGCCAGTCGACGGGCCTTGTCAAAGACCCGTGACATCTTCCTCTGGGAAATTGCCCTTTAACGGGGCTTCACGTGAGCCGTGGCTGTATGAATGTGGCCGTTGCAAGGCTGCGCGCCTTGCGGCATATAAATATCGTGCCGATCGCGCGACACTTGTGGCGCTTCATATAGCCTCGCGACGAGCGCCGCCGCTGCCCGCAGTCAGTTACCCTCGATGCTCGACCAATAAAAAGTTTTTTTGTTAAATATTTGTGGTTTATATATTTATTTATCCATAAAGATTTTATAATTTAGATATCTACTTGCTTACATCCGCGTTGCTTCGCGACGATGATGTCGTCTGAGCACCTTCATTACACCGTGAATGATGTCTCTTTCACACGGGATTGGGTGGCCAACGGGTCGTTTCAAGAATAGGGGACCTCAGGTCAACATCCACTCCCGCTGCTTAAGAAACGTATTAGATCATTTCTAGACTCTTCTAGTTATTCTACGGAGTGCACGGTCGATTGGATCACGCCACACGGTGCGCAAACCGCCCAGCAGCATCTGAAGGTCATCCCCCAAGGGAAACTGATCCACAATGCATGCATGGTATACCCTCTTCATACCCTCTTCATAGAGGCTACTGTTAGGAGCTGAAGCGTGAGTTGAGCCGACCCCAAAGAACGAGGTGGATCCTAGTGGCCCAACTGCATGAGAACCATTATCTATGAAACAAACCGTACAGTGCGCCACCCGCACGATTCCGCCTGAGGTATTCCCCCGAATTAGTGATCTTCTGATCTGAACCGCTTCCGACAGCAGGATTACAGCCGTGGCAGAAACTCACAGCGGGCCTGACGGGTTAAGTCCCTCTTTGACTAGGCTACGGGTTGGAAGTTAAACCGTGAGTTGGGTTAGCCGAAGAGATATAAAAATTCGCTAACACCAAGCTACACGTAACCATTAGGAACCAGGTTGGCAGTACAGAGCGTTACTAGCGGTCGGACGACTAGACCAGGTTTACCCCCCCCCCCCCTTTCTGCTTATCATCATTATCATCATATACCACTATGACAATAAATTACGATATACTAAAGCTTTGTTTCGAACTGTACCGCTGCCATTTTCACGTGTTATTAATGCCTGACACGCCACTGGAAACACAAAAATCCGTCAACAAAAGTCCCTCCCGGTGGCGTTGTCCCTGTCCCCTCGGTAGGGCGCAGCGTGCGAGCGAGCGAGAGAGGGCGACCGGGTAGTCTCGTAATTACGGCAAAATGACGACTGCTCGTCCCGGAGCGCTCCCCAAACGCTGACAGCTCCCTTGTAATCAGAGGCGCTCTCATACACGAATTGTTATTCCAAGTCCGCGTTGCGTCGCGACGATGATGTCGTCTGAGCACCGCGCCGCTACGGGTTCATTAGGCCGTGAATGATGTCTCTTGCCACGCACTTATCCATAATAAGACCAGGAGTGTTTGCTGGAGAAATTTCGATGCGGAGCAGAAAGAATTTTAAACAGGACAACGTTTTACATCTCGGCAACTAGTTTGTTAAGGTTCCTTTGTATCTCAAATCTAAAAACCCCAGAAATAACAATTAATAGTTTTTAAAAAAAACACTATAAACACGCTTTTATAAATGCACGTAAAAACCAAAAAAACTTTGAAACTTAATCGTGGTCAAAGTTCATTACAAGACCTTTCTAGCAAGTCTAAACACGACTATGATACGATATTCCATCATGGAATGCCAGTGCCTATCTTCCGGCTTCATCATCAGACCTTGAAACCTAATCGTCAAAGTTCATTCCAAGACTTTTCTAACAAATCCAAACACAGCTATGATACGATGTTCCATCATGAAGTTCCAGTTCATATCTTCCGACTCCATCATCAGATCAGTTCGACAGTACCATATTATTGTATTGTCATCAGAACTACATACAGCTGCCAATTTTCATGACGCTACGATCCTTGGAAGATGGTTAAATTAGTTACCTTAATTTCCATTAAATAGTTAGTTATACAGGTCGACCTAATAAAAACGTGTTAAAAACTCTAGTGTCTACCCGAAAAGAAAAAGAGAAACCTATATCAGAAATCAAGCACCATCGGGTTTTCTTTCTGAGCACCAAGCGCAAAAACTCGTAAAGGAAAAACTTGAATAAAATAAGGAAACAACAAAGGAAGTAGGTCTTTAAAAATACAACGAAAGGCCTAAGTCTAGTCCCTAGTATCAAAATTAATCCACAATGCGGACGCGGTTTGTCGAAAGTTCCTCTTAAATAAAAAAATCAAAATTTAAGTCGGAAATATTGATTTAATCTGATTCATCGTCCATCTCCTTCACAACTACAGCTATCAACTACAACGGGCGAACCCACCACCTCAGGAATTTTTAACGAAATTTATCGTTCTGTGTCCCGTGAGATGAGCGGAGAAGACTTAGGACAAAACAGACAACCGTCAAGCTCCGCCACCTGCCCGTCAGAGGCAAACACGCCTTACGGCAAGGCACCGGGAAAGGTACCCAGCGGACAGCTTCGCCTCTTGACTACCAATTTGGACGGATATCTCCGTCTGGAATTAACCTTCAGGATACCTTCTATCTCCTGATTGGGTCGCTTGCGCGGTCCTCTCACTTGCGTAGCGGTGAAACGGTGTCAAGCGAATATATCGCGGACCACGGCATCCTTTATCCGGATCTTCACCCGGAAACAGGTAGCTGATAGTCGTTTCAAGAGCAGTCGCCTTAAGGTCAACAGCTACCCCCGCTCTATAGAAAACCGCCTCTTGGAGGCCGCCGGATGGGTGTTGAGCCGTGAGTGTGACCGACCCCGAACAAATGGGTCTTCGTGGCCAACTCAACAAGGGCCCATCAGCTCCCCCGTCTCCTTCACAGCAAGGAACTGGCACAAAAGCACTGTAACAAAATCTAGCAATTTGTAAGAATTATCAACTAGGGTGTAGATGTGCTGTCTGTATGTCAACCGTGAGTCAAAGGTCACTCCATGATCTCTTGTTTGATTCACTCTATTGTTTGATTCACTCCCTTGTTTGATTCACTCCCTTGTTTGATTCACAATATGCTTGGTTATCTTATATATTTATTTTATTAGTAAACCAGTTGATAGTAATTCCTACACTTTGTACAGTAAACATTAGCAAATAGTACTATTACTTGAATATGTACATATATATTAACGAAGGTTGAACATTCGATTCCAGATATTCTAGGTTATATATAATACACTAAGTTTTCCGATATTTTCAATCAAGACAATCGTAGGACTAATAATGAAGCAGAATTATTTGATAATTTCACAAAATGGATAGTAACAAAAATAATGTATAAAATACAAATAGTAACAAGTTAGTAATATTGATAATAATAGTCAATCGCCAATAGTCATAGTAAAAAAAAATATATATAATAGTCATTTATAGATAGAGCAAACATAGTCAAGAGAGTCAAGAGAACCAAGGAAATTGGTTATAATCCCTCAAAATCCCTAATATCATAAATTGGGTTATTAATGCTGGCTTTGCAAGTAACTTGACTGCATCTCTCATTAATATCACATAAAATTATAATAATAACATTGTCACTCGGCAACCTGCATTATTTCGAGGATGACAGCACAGTTCAAAGACGATTGTTCGCTTCTTCTGGCTGCCTTCCAATATAGAACAGACAGTATGACGGTATAACATTTGCAAGCAATTAAGTTCATTTGTATTGGTCGTCATTCTAAAGTGCGCTGCACGTTGCGTTTCCAGTTATAATATACCTTGATATAAATATCGTAATGATTTACTGGACTATTATGATGACATTTATTCTATAGATTTGGTTAATTTACCTAAGTATTTTGGTATTTTAAAGTCTTGCAATGGGCACTCTGTCGAGCGCCTTCTAAAAATCCAGAGTAATGATATCTACCGGCTGCTGGTTATGAAAACTTTTCATCCACGCATCTAGGGAAACAGGTAAAAGAGAATGGGCATTTTAAACCCACAAAGATTTGCAGAACATTTCTTACTAGAACGACTGATCTTAATTATGAGCCATTTCTGAGTTATATACTATATAACTCAGATAATATCATATACTATAAAACAAATTACCTGATATTCCCTAGGGCACATAGCACATCCATTCATTGTATTTTAAATAACTGATGAAACAAAAACCGTCGTAGAGTACTCAAAACGATACATACGCTGTGTGCGTATAAAGTATATATTCCTAAGAATGCTCGAGTTCGTCAGCAGTATATGGAGGGTAAATACTGAAACTTGTTGCTTGAACTCTGTAATTTGTCTCATGATTTCATTGCCGCTCTGTTTACTGAAGTAGGTATGTAATATGCTAAGGTCAGTTGTCCAACATGGTGTTCTCAATGACCGTACAGCATAGGGGGAAGTCCCTTAACGCCTGACGGCACCTAGCGTCGGACACTGATAGTGACTCGACAAGTCGCGGCGCGATCGATATAAAGACGTAGGAAAAGGAAAAGCGTACGCTTCCCGGCACCCTTTTTACCCGTTTTTGTATGATTGCGCCCCGACTTGTCGAGATAATATTAGTGTCGGACGCTAGGTGCCGTCCAGCGTTAGGGTACTTCCCCTTAATATACTAGATTTTATGGATACTTGCATCAAGTAATATATATTGAATAAATAATTGGCATTGGGGTTTCCGTGTATATAATATATAGTTAACGTTGTTACCGTCCAGCGTTGATTTTTTTAAGCTTGAAGTCGTGAACTATTACTAATTTTACGTGCGCATTTCGTATGATCTAAAACAAAATAAAAATGGTGCTTGACGTCAGATTAGACGTCATAGTTTGAGCATCATGAGCAACAAGAATAAATAATGTCTTGAGTAAAAATTAAACAATATTTTTTTTTAATTTTATTTTTTTTATTTTATTATTTTTAAGGAAACATACAGCTGTTACAATAAATTAGTTACAGAATTATTAAGTTAAAAAAATAAAGCTAATTACATGTTTCCACTTAAACATTCATAATTTAAACACAACAATATATTTTTTTTGAAGAATTACCTAACACTCATAGGGACAGGTGGGAACTGGGAAGAAAGGAGTCATAAAGATAAATAAAATTTTATGTAAATACACGTTCCATAATATAGACATACATATTATTTAAAGATATTCTTGAATAAATATTATTTATAATATATTATATATTGCGATTACAATGATAAATCAATACCATCATTAATAATTGCTTTCTTAAGAGCGAATGATGACGTATTGAATACGTCAATATCGCCGAGCTGCGTATTACAAATTTTACATACGCTATACATGAAACAGTTTTGTGCATAATTAGTACTAACCTGCGGAAGGTGGAATAACTCCGTTTGGCGAGTGAGTCGCGATGGTACATGGAAAGATATCATTCCAAGAAGATCAGAACAATCAATATAACCTGCCAATATTTTATGGAAAAACACCAAGTCTGCGCATTTTCTTCTTGATTGTAAGGATTGAAGCCCATGAAAAGCAGCTGCTTCGTTGTGATTGGGAAAGGACAAGAAGGAGCGATAATTCAAATGTTTCAGGAACATATTTTGAATACGTTCAATTCTCTTTATGTGAACATTATAACTCGTGAACATTATAACATTATAACATTATATAATTCGTGCTCTCCCGCAGCACGGATTGGGTGGCCAACCAGTCTTTTCAAGAGTAGCTGCCATAGGTCTATAACCACACCCTCTTCGTAGGAAACGTATAAGAGCATTTATAGACCCCTTCTGTTATTCGCCGGAGTGCACAGTCGAGTCCTTTCCAGGATAGACCCTCTTCGAGGAGGCTACCAGATGGGAGCTGAACCTTAAGTTGTGACGACCACAAAGAACGAGCAGGTCAAAATGGCCCAAGCTACACAAAACCGTTGTAGTAACCTACGGCCTTGAAACAGTGCTTCTAATGCAGAGCAGCGCTATCCGCCTCAGAATATGCCAAAGAGCAATGGAGAAAGCATTTCCAAATATCAGTCTCCCCATCAGAGTGCGCAATAAAGAGATACGAAGGCGCACAGGGGCGATAGACGTCATGAAACGTATCGCCAGACTGAAGTGGGGCTGGGCAGGCCAAGTCGCAAGGCAGCATGACGCAAGGTGGTCGAAGACGCTTGTCCAGTGGAGACGAAGAACCACAACGCGAGGCGTAGGGAGACCCCAACTACGATGGCTGGGCGACATTAGAAAAGCAGCAGCGACCAACTGGCTGAGGGCAACAGCTGACCGACAGACATGGAAGAAGAAGGAAGAGGCCTACGTCCAGGAGTCGATCAAACCAGGCTGAGGAAGAAGAAGGAAGACAGGAAACCGTTAGCTGCCTTCAACGAGTAGGTACTTGGCAAAAGACGGCTATTCATTTATTATATTTTCCGTTTCTTTATTCCACCATAGCTTATAAACGCTCTAACCGAATTAGACATGTGTGGTCTATAAAATCGAAGACTATCGCGGTTGCTTGACATTACAAATAGGACAGAAAACGAATTTACCGAGTAAAATTTGTAGCACCCAACGTTTCGATGACGTTGCAGCCGCCGTTGTCAAGGGTAGACTGGTCTTATTGACTACATTCCGCAAATATATGGATAAATACATAAACCATAAATGTTTCATAAAAAAGGTAAAAAAATCATTATAAATACAATAGTTTACATTCTGTAACGGCGGTCGTATTTTTTATTCTTTTTAATATATTTACTTGTTACGAAGCTAAATCAACAGTGTAGCGTCCGCTTTATTTGCTACGGGGTGATCGCCATTAGCCCGCAAGCCCGGTTCCTAGAAAACCAAATTGAGCGAAACTCCTTAATACGTTTAGGAAAAAACCCGGCTCCGTCATTACGGCAGCAGTTTCTAATAGAAACGAGAGATGCTATCTGGCCTGACGCCATTGCGCCATTCGGCGAAACAAGAAAATAGCGTTCATTCTGTTCGCCACTAACGAACTGAAATAATAACAGACCTTTGATAGATGGGCGTGGAGAAGTGCCTACTATGTAGCTGGCAGTAATGTCTTGGATATAAATAAAAATAGCTTAACTTTGGCAACATTCTAGGGCATCTGGAATTCTAGTAAATTTCAAATTCAACATGTTTTATGTATTAAAAAAGGTTTAAAAAAGGTGGTTGAGTAACTGTAATTTAATTATGTTTTTAAGCTATCGCATAGCTTTTATCGCGGGCCTAGGCCAGCGCGGTGACCGAATGAAGAAATTTCTTAACGAAAATTAATGATTTTAAACTGATAATTACGTCTAAACGAGTACTGCTTACGATTCGAAAAAAATATATGTTAAACAAGAACATTTTCCTAATATTCTTAGCTTTGAATATTTTAGATTTTGTTTATATTACATAGCGTAATTAATTTGTGAAATTAGGTCTAACCGAACACAAAAACGACTACTACGCAAATACTATCTGGCGTATTATTATGAAACCTGCATCGTTTTAAAGATAATTTAATTATCTATCTTTTTATCTACGTTTTTTTTGAATAATCCGTTTTTTTTTTGCTTTATCGAATAAAAAATTCGTGCGCGGCGCTCTATCGGAAGACGTTTAAATTATTCCGAATCATTTGCTTCCGCAGCCGCAAATGATTCGGAATAATTTGATTCCGCAGCCGCAAATGATTCGGAATAAACAGCGCAGTTATCTAATATCAGAAAAAATAAAATAAATAAAATAAATAAATAATTATAATTGCATAAGTTGTTAAAAATGCTATGCAATAGCTTTACCGCGGCAGTCCCCGAGTGCCAGACGTATTTTTTTTTAATTTAATTTTTAATTCACGATTCTCCACAATATAATAGACATTTTAACAAAAAAAACCGCCTCCATTTTTTTTTTGAATAAGTGCAGCAGCCATGTCATGGGACTTTGAACGGGCTATCGTAATTGAATGCATATACAAAATTGTGTGTCTGTGCTGTTGACTATTGAGGAGTTTCTCGTTGGAAGCCAACCCTGGGCGCTGCAGTCTTGTCTTGGTAAAACTTAGAACGGGCTGTCGTAATTGAATGCATATACAAAATTTCCTGTCTGTGCTGTTGACCGTTGAGGAGTCATGGTGAAACTTAGAACAGGCTATCATTACTGAACGAGTATACAAAATTTCGTGTATGTGCTGTTGACCACTGATGAGTCCCCTCGTTGGAAGCCGACCCTGGGTGCCACAGTCCATGGTGAAACTTAGAACGGGCTGTCGTAATTAAGAACATATACAAAATTTTGTGTCTGTGCTGTTGACCGTTGAGGAGTTCTCTCGTCGGGAGCCAACCATGGGTGCGACAGCCATGTCATGATAAAACTTAGAACGGGCTATCATAACTTAATGAGTATATAAATTTTGGGGTCTGTGCCGTTGACGGTTGAGGAGTTCCCTAGCTGGGAGCCAACCCAGGGTGTAGAATCAATCTTTATTTATTCACTCTTATTCACTCTTAAAAAATGACAAAAAAGTTGACAAGGCAATCGTGCAAAAAAAGGTAATTCGAAAAAAAAAATATTGAAAGCATCCATTTAAATATTTGAAATCAACGTTGACAATTCTGTAAGAGTCAGCTATTACCAATCTTATAACAAACAAAAAAACCAAATTCTGTTATCCAGTATTAACTGAAAGAATATTGTTATCTTTCAGATATCTGACAAGTCTTTTCTTTACGACCTTTACTATTTATTTATTTATTTATTTTAAAAAATATTACTATAAAACACTGCTTTGCTAACAAAAATAACAGGAACCGAATGTCAAAACCTTAACCTCTTGTTTATTTGATTCTGTCACCTAACTGGGACTAGCCCGTTCTAGGGTGAATCAGGTCATGCTTACCATAAGAATAAATGAATTGTCTTCGGAATTGAACCAGCCTGTAATTTTTTTATTTCATATGATAGTATTTGAGAAGTTCCCTCAATTCCTGATGGATCCCATCATCAGAACAAGATTTTGATAAAAGTGGGACCAATCTGTGTGTTGTTCTTTCAAATGTTGTTGTTCTTTCAAATAAAAAAAGAATTTTCCAAATCGGTTTAAAAATCTGTTTAAAGTTCTGAGGTAACAAACATTAAAAAAAAGATGCAACCGAAGTGATAACCTCCTCCTTTTTTTGAAGTCGGTTAATAAATAAATATGTAAGTACTAAATATATAAGCATATAGCAGGGCTAAATATGAGATAAAAAAGCTAGGAAAAACGTCAAAATCGAGCTATAACAATAACTTTTTTAGCTTAAAACCAGGTTATCTACCACAATATTAGCTTGTCGTAAAACATACTATGAAAAGGTTTTTTTTGCTCTCAAAAATATCTTTCTTACATGGTAATAAAATTAAAAGACGCATAGGTAGAGACCAAAATAAGGCAGTTTGTGTATATTACAATGGCGGCCATCTTGGATAACGTGACCTGAAAGTTATAAAACTAAATGATTTTACCGATTAAATGGCGCTACTTGTACCTTCCTCTACCTATTAACTTTACCACGGGAAACACAATGCTCCCAAACTAATCTGTCCACCTTTAACGGGCTCTCTAGACGATCAAGCATGCTTGGCAAGCTTCGCGTCGCGGGCAGGGAGGGGATCGTAAACCGCAGGAAATATGCAAATATTTTTTTTTAATATTTACCAAAAATGCCTAATTGTGTAGTTTATACCGGGGAATCACGTTAATTAGAAGTAATTGATTGATCAATGATTGACTCCCTGGTATCAAACTACATAATTAGGCATTTTTCGTAAATATAAAAAAATGCATATTTCCTGCGGTTTACGATCCCCTACCAGCTTGGGACGCGATTCTTGACAAGCATGCTTGATCGTCTAGAGAGCCCTTAAGCGATCAATGAAAAAACACCTTTTCACAATAAATATAAATTACAAATTCTAATCTTTCCCTTATCCCTTCCCTTTCCTTACCTTATTTTGGCAGTCTAATTATTTATATATTAATACATGTATTTATATTTGTATTAATACGTAATTCGAATATGAATTCATTATTTATTTTGTTTTGGCCTTAGATACGTATATAATGCATATATTCCCTATAATTTTAAATTACATTGTAAATGTTGTCGTATCTTTTAGTACTCAAATTTTGCCTTCACTTCTTGCCACATCAGGTTGAATGGAAGATATTGTTTAATTAGGAATAAGCTAGCCATTGCACCTTAAATGTTTTTACTGTGCAATAAAGATATTTACACATTCATTCATTCATTCATTTACTTATATCTACTAAGAAGGAGATGAAAGAAATAGCCCCTAAAACCGTATATCATGGGCATACAGGGGATACTGACTAAGTCCACAAAATTAAGATTTCATTTTATTTGCTTTAGTATATAATAGTCCTATACATAGCAGCTTATACTAGTCCTATACATGACATCAGATAATTTATAAATCCAAAAATATATCCTAAAGTAAGTGACGTTTCCGCTATATTTTTGGATTATTATAAACTTGTGCAGATAAAAAGAAATTCAAATTTTGTGGAGTTAGCCAGTTTCTCCTGTATGCTCACGATATATTTCTTTGTATGACAGATTATGGAACATGTTACCATTCCTCCATCTCACAGGACAACCGGAGGACCCAGCAGTTAGTGGGCTCGTGTCAGCGTGTAGAGGTGGGTGATTGATAACATCGGTCGAATTGCAGCCCCCGACGATTTGAACAATCGAAATGACGAATGATCAGTGGCCGCCCAATATGCTGTCATTACAATAGACAAATTGAAAATGCGGCATAAAAGCCTTCAGGTAGGCCGCGCGCTCCCGGCGGCTTTATCGTGATTGATTGATCGTGCTCGCTCGCCCTTTTCGCAGGAGTGCGCTTAAAGATTCCAAAATAACCTCTTGATTCCTTGACTTCAAAGCTATTCGCTAACTCCGTAATCGCGCAATTTAACGGTCACCTATCTAGGCAATCAAGATACTAAATAAAAACAAAGCAAGACGTGTGTTGTGTGCAAGACGGATTTTAAAAATTCCCGCGCTCCGAGCCCGGCCCCCCACCACCGTTATAACCTACGCAGTGGCGGCAGCGGTTTGCGGCCTACCCGCAAAACAACGGACTGACAGCTCTTCAGTCTACCCTAGACAACGGCGGCTGCAACGTCACCGAAACGTCGGGTCCTACAAATTTCACGCGGTAAATTCGTTTTCTATCCTATTTATAAAAACAAAGCAATTTTATTTCAGAATAAAATAAATATACCCATTCAAAACAATATAGAAAAACCGCCAAAACAGTCTATTTTCTTGGTCTTTAGTCATGGTCTTTTACTCCGTTTCAGTCAGGATAGTAAAATTGCGATTACTACACATAATTCCTTTTTTACACGACTGCCCAACAAAAAGTAGTGTAATTTGTTCAGGGTTCAAGGAAAGGAATGTTTCTAAGGAAAGCCAGGTCATTACCTACCCCGGCTTGTAATCTATCTCACCAGTATGCGTAGATTGTTCCTATTTAGCGATAAGGCCTCACGGGCCGTCTTATGGTCGTACCTAAGCCTTAATTAGCGCTTTGGAACGATTCAAACATACCGATTGGTTATCGCCGCACGGTACGCAAACCGTCCAGTAGCGGCAGGGGACGTTCCTCCAGGGGCAACGAAGACGCGAGAGTCCTTCCCGGGGTAGTCCTCCACACGAGGAGGCTACTGAATAGGAGCTGAATCATGAGTTGGACCGACTCGAAATCACAATGGATCTGTCTCATGCTGAACGAAACCGATCGCTACCATTGCAGCTGAACCGTTAACTAGGCCGACCTAAGAAACACAAACAGGCCAAGCGCATGCTGCAACGCAGCTAAACGACACTGATACATTCATTCGCGTCCTAGATTGTACAAAGAATACGCAGTTTTCAAATATGAAAAATGCTAGAAAAATGAGTTAAGAGTCAAAGCCTGCTTATGAAATTAATTAATTGTTGCTACTTTACAGTTTGTCAAAGCGTAGAAAAACTATTTGGAAAGTGGTTAACTGAAAATGGAGAATTCGCTCTACTAATGGAGAATTCATACTCTCGAGACAAACAATTAAAGAATTTAATTAAATGTCATTTTTACAGCAAAATTACAAATTCTATTATAGCTAAAAACACGTTTCGACATGCACGCGTCGCGTAGAAATCTGTGCCAGCACTGCAACGAGGCGCAGAGCAGGATAGACTAGGGTTGCCATACGTCCCAGTACACCGGGACATGTCACCGGTTTGGAAACTCTATCCCGGTCGTTCCAGTGACCTATCTAATGTCCCAGTCGAAATAAATGAGACGCGGTATTTTTCAAAAATCGCTAACAGTGGGCGTGTCGGCGGACAGCGGCAGTGCGAGGGTAAGCTTGCAATGGCCAATTCAATTTTTTGGATGAATATATCACAACCATTCCAAAATGGCAGGATGTAGAAGGGACGATAATGTATTTACAAGAGAAAGGCATAGCTATTACAGATGGTTGCTTTGAAGAAATATCGTACCTCAAGGATTTCATGGAAAAGCGAAAATAAAACGAAGTGTGGACCACAAAAGACATGCATGATAATAGATGGTTAAATATATTTCTTGGAACCGAAGTTTTAGAGAAGAAAAGAAATTTAATTAAAATGTGTCATTATTTATATGCCATCCCTAATCATAAAGCGAATGTTGAGATTATCTTTTCTTAAGTAGTTTATCCAGTGGACCAAAGAACGCAATCGCCTTCACATCGAAACGGTGGAAAGCATCATTCAATGCAAGTTAATTTCAAAATGACTGAACATGTTTAATGAAAAATGAAAAATGCAAGTTTAAAGAAAAATGTTCCGAATTTCGCAAATATGTTATGAGGAAACTGGCCAAGAAGACAGTGAAATATAGAAAACGTTAAATCTTTTGAACAATTGATTGCATATTATAATGAAAATATTATTCTTTCTGTTAAATTGAAATATATATCATGTGTTCTACGTCATTCTATTATTAGCTAAATAAAAATGTTCCTCCACTAAATTTATCTGTTTTTCTTATTAGATAGATATATATGTATTAACTACTACAGACAGCATTCCCACCCAGCGTGAAATACTCTGAACATTATTTTTTTTGAGTTTTGATTTGTGTCCCGGTCAGTTAGTTAACTGTTATTGCAACTCTAGGATAGACACATGTCTGCCTGCGTGTTGATACATTATCTCACTCTCAGCATGTTGATACATTACAAAATCTGCTCTGCCCTGAGCTGTGTGGAACTGCGTCACCTGCGTCTCAGCATACGATTAGCCTTAGGAACCGACGCGTTTGACTAGCGCGATGCTAAATTAGGGCAAATTTTCGTAAGAGCAATTTGAGTCGGTTTCCGCACGCACGCTCCCGAGCTAACAGCCGAACGGCGCGGCCGGAAGTGTAAGCAAAAGCGATACAATTTGAACTTCTGTTGCCTAATTGCTGCCAATTCGGATTTATTGAGGTGTAACGATCGGTCGATAGCAAAGGGTTTTGGAGTTGCCCATATGCCGTAACCAATTTTTTTGGTACTTACAACCTTTTATTTACTTTGCAATGTTTGTTAGATTGTTTAGATCAAATCTTGCAAACTGAATTAGAACCACTTTCGCTTATCCTGTAAAGGTGAAATGTTACATGTTGGTTCAGGTCCGATGACAATGCATTTTTTATGGTGAGCATGACCTGATTCTACACCCAGGATCTGCTCCCGACGAGGCTACTCTTCGACGGTCAACAGCACAGATATACAACTTTCTATACGCATTCAACTATGATACTATGATAGCCCATTCTAAATTTTACCATGACATGGCTGCTGCACCCAGGGTTGGCTTCCTACGAGGGGACTCCTTAACGGTCAACAGCACTGAAACAACATTTTGTATACGCATTCAATTAATAAAAGCCAGTTCTAAGCTTTAATGCGACGGGGCTGCTGTACCCAGGGTTGGCTTCCAACGAGGCGACTCCTCGACGGTCAACAGCACAAACACGAGATTCTGTATTGCATTTAGTTAAGATAGGCAGTTTTAAGTTCCACAATGACATGGCTGCTGCAGCTAGGGTTGGCATGGGACAGAGCATTTTAATAAAAGTTTGTTTCAAAAAATGCGTTTTTACTATTTACTATTAACTTATCAAGGATGACGACCGGATCCGGCCGGTGACCGGCGATTTTTTTCAGATAGTAACACAGGTTTGTCTTTTAGCTGTAACTTTTTTCCCACAATGATTTAAGACTGACCGCCATATTCCGCGAAGATTCGGTGCACTCCGTTTCACCGCTTCATAAGGGAGAGGACCGCGCAAGCGACCTCGAACTCGGAACCAATCGAGAGACCGGAGAAATCTGGTCACAATTGGAAGTGAGGGCGCGAGTATCTCGAGCCCGCCGGGTTTACTCCTGGCTTACTCGCGGTAAGGCGTTGGACTCTCACGGGTTGTGACGTAGCTGGACGTAGAATGTACTGTCCAAAGTCTCTACGTTCACTGCAGGGCGATAGAACGACTAATCGTTAAAACGTCCTGTGGTGACGGGCTCGCCCGTTGTAGTTGACACCGCAAGATGACCGCCATATTAACAAATGACAGTGAAAAAGATTTACAACGACATATATCTGATCGTTATTGGTAGCGGGGTCGCATCACATGCGTTTTTGCCCATCCTACTTTACGATGGTGCTTTTTTTCACAAGCCACTAACGTTGCTTGTTAAAATTGTATCCGACTTGTAATTAAGCCGCCGATATGCTATTAAAATCGTCGATATTACGGCACTACTAATAAGTAACGCGGTGTCTGATTTATTTGCATCGGGTTACGTTCGTGCGAGCGTGTACGCACAAGAAGCCTGCGTCGCGACGGCTGACTGACCGCAACGCGATAACGCGTGCCTAATTTGCCAACATCGACGAGACTAGAAAGTAATAGCATTGAAAAACATCCGATCGTCACTTTAAAGTAGTGCAGCGATTCGAGATCGCCCAACCCTATCTCTATGACCGATGGTCAATTCACAATTGACCATCTCTACGGTCGCGCAGCTATGATTACCCATATGTACATATTTTTACTGCCCATCTCTACATTGTATGATCATATCTACACTACCTACAATTTCCCGACTCTACAGTTGTGAGTTGTCATCTACAGTGGACTAACCCGTCACCCCGAGAAGGTATAACGAAATCGATCGTTCTCTCAACCTGGGATGAACGTAGAGGCTTCCACCGACTAGCTACGCCTTCATACTCGTAAGAGATTGAGAAGTGCACTCAGCAAGCCAACTCCGCGCCCTTACTACCAGCACAGTATACCAGACAGTAGCTTCTCTTAGAAGAAAATTAAAATCGAAGCGAATGCGTGACGAGTTGTATTGGCTCGGATATGGCTGCCAGTTGTCCAGCTACTCGGCCTACGCAGATACCCAAACGTTCGAATATGTCGCCAGCGTTTACCTGCGCGTAATGCTAACCAAAGGCGTTCGTCGGGACGTACCCCTCTGCCCACATTCCTCGCACACTCTTCCCGCAATGCCCTGTAGCGCGAGAGTAAAGCTACTGGTTGGTATACTTTGCTACAAGTTATGGTCGCATTTCTCCGTCCACTCGACTGATTACGGCTCCGAGGTCGCCGCACAGCCTCTACCTGTTGTTAGTTCAGCGGTAATTCAGTTTGAGTTTATCCCGGACCATGGCGTCCTTTGCCGATTTGTTTACTAGGGATCAGGTGACCAACAGGTCGTTTCCATATCGGCTGACATCAGGTTAGCACCCACCGCCGCTGCTTATGAAACAGTATATTGTTTCCAAAGGCCTCCAGTAACTCGCCGGAGTGCACAGTCGATAGGCTGACGCCGCAAGTTGCGCAAACCGCCCAGAGTGCGTGCGAAGGGACTTCCTCAGGGAAAACTGATCCATCTGGAAAAAGAGGCCTTACCGGGGTTGACCTTCATCGGGGAGTTTACTGGATAGGAGTTAAGCCGTGAGTTGGGTCGACCAGATTTAAACTTAAATATAATATATAATTACTTAAATATCAGAAAATATTTTTTGCGATCCAGACAGAGAATTGCGTTAGAGCGAAATGTAGAATCGATCGTATCTTTTCCCTCACAAAAGCTATCTGCCGAGCATAAAACCATCTGAATGTGTTCACAAAAAATATATACTGTTAGTACTTAAACATAGTTTGTTTTGCTCGTAACTAAGCTGAAAATCAACTCATTCATTGTCAAATTTCACAATAATGAGGAGAAACAAATGATTCTTGCCACGGTGGTCACGTGCTAGATTTAGGACAAGAGGCGGAATATCTTTGTCAGTGTTTAGAAATGGCCGCCGCGTCACGATTTCAACCAGGGCAGGGTTTAGTCTTAACGTAGATCTCGGCGATGTCTATTCACATTTGTCAAAATGTATACGTGAATATAAATATACTGAAAATTTTGAGCGATATTATTCTGCTCGAATCGAAAGTACAACAAGATATAATTATAAAAAATAAAATACAAAACTGCTCTTACACTATTGTATCTATAATAATTCGAAACATATTTATGAGCGCTGAAAAGCACGTTTTTTAGACAACAAAGATTTTTGATAGAAGCAAAATTCGCTGAAGCAAAATTCAATTTACGATTTTTTGTTACTGCCGCGTGTTATCTCGTTAAACATCCACTGCATAAGGACGACTGCCATTCTATGAATCAATCGACAGACTTTGTACAAGGCCCGTGACGTCCTCCACTGGCCATTTTCCTTTTAGCGGGGTTTTACGTGAGCCGGGTCCATTGTCCGGATTTCTAAGTGTGACGTCGCAGGGCTTCGCGCCCACCGATAAGTGTCAGAGGGAGCTAAGGGGCCCTTACTGAGTTGGCCACGAAGACCCATTCTGTTCAGGGTTGGTCACACTCACGGGTCAACCCATCCGGCGGCCTCCACGCATGAAGTCCGAGCCCGGGATAGGACTCTGGCCTTAGGGCTAGTTTCCCATAGGAATCAACCTTCTGGCGCTCCTAGACGGTTTGCGCACCGTGCGGCGTAAGCCAATCGATTGTGCACTCTGACTAACAGTCGGGGGAGTCTGGAAGCAGTACTGTTTCCTATATAGCGGGGGTGGTTGCGGACCTTACGGCGACTGCTCTTGAAACGACCATCGGCTACCCGATCCTGGGTGAACAGCCGGGCAAAGGATGCCGTGGTCCGCGATAGATTCGGTATACACCGTTTCACCGCTTCGTAAGGGAGAGGACCGCGCAAGCGACCTCGACTCGCGACTCGTAACCAATCGAGAGACCGGAGTAATCTGGTCGCAATTGGAAGTAAGGGCGTAAGTGTAAGCCCGCTGGGTAACACTTCTGGCTTATCCCGCGGTTAAGGCGTTGGCCTCTTGCTGGCATGGGGCGGAGCTTGGCGGTGGATTGTTTTGTCCAAG
Source organism: Micropterix aruncella (assembly GCA_944548615.1). Taxonomy (NCBI): domain Eukaryota; kingdom Metazoa; phylum Arthropoda; class Insecta; order Lepidoptera; family Micropterigidae; genus Micropterix; species Micropterix aruncella. The sequence continues at coordinate 10,815,869 of OX155963.1, read as the reverse complement.
TCTTCTGCGTGCACTTCACGGGAGAGAGAACGACTAATTGTTAAAACTTCCTGAGGTGACGGGGACGAATGATTGGGTTTTTATAATCAGTCAGACCTATATAAAAATATTCATGATTGCCATTTATCTGTAAACTGTTGTATTTAGAATTATTAGAAAAAAAACACCCTGAAAAGCACGTTTTATGAGAGAATAAAGATCGCCAACGCCCTGCGGCAGGTATCTTGAAACGATCGCGCGCCGCCGCACTTTAGTCGGTTGCCTTCGGGGCTCAAGAAATAAAAAAGTTTTTAATGAAATAATTGTGGTTTGTGTATTTATCCATATAGATTTTTCCGAAAGTTCTTTATCAGACTTTTCATTTGATACTAAACACGATATATTTATCCTCATTTATTGGCATTAGGACATTTGCATAATTATTTATTTGACATTTTAGCACTTTAGGTACCCTATGACACTCGAGGTTCAATCAGTTCAAGCGTTTAAAATGTATGATGGAATAAAGAAACGGAAAACATACTTGAATCCTAAACACCTAATAATTCTGTTTTTTGGCAGTAGTGCAATAAATTCGTAAGAAAAAAAAAAGGTTATTTTAAAATCGGTAATATTTTGTGAAGAGTAGAAATTGAACACTTTGTATAATTTATATTGCTAAATTATTATTTCAAATATTTCTCTTGGTACTCGACCTACCGGATTTATTGCTGACGGCCGCGAAGAGAAAGAACGAAAAAACTTAACTCTGAAATGATGATAGTCTTTTACGTCTTGTCTTTTGTACCTTATTTATTAATTACTTGATTTCTCAGAAACTATTATAGTCATAGACATTTTAACTAGACTTGACTTTGTAAAATAAAATCCAAATTTACTGTCTAGAAGCTTCGTAAATGAAGAAGGGACATAGACAATACCTACTAAACCAGCAGATCCTCAACAGTTATGGCTGCCAGTACTCCTTATAGCATCAGTATTAGAGGACCTAAGAATGAAATTATCATACTGTTGTATTATCATTGGAAATGAATATGTCGACAAAGCAGAGGAGTTAAAAAAATCAGTCACAAGATCGCAATAAATATATAAAACGTAAATTTAAAAATATTTTTTCAAAAAAAATATTTTTAAATCAACGATAAACCAAAACATACATTGTATTCGACTGGATAAGATAAAAGACAACCCTTTTTGATACCCTCGCCACCTTCCCTTCCCCTCAAACCAGATAACAATATTTTCCAAAATCTATGCGAACAGCGGTTCTGTGACTGTGCCAAATTTTATGCCGATAGATTTAAAAGTGGCTGAGGTAAATAAATACGCTTTGGTACGAAACCCTAAAAAACAAAGCGACCCCACCGCGTATAAAGTGTATAGGGACCCGATTCAGAAACGTGCGCCTATCCAGGGTCGTTGAAAACATGATAAATGTTATCTTCTTGAAGTGTACCGCTTGCCGACCGCGGATCCACACGATAAATTCTTATCTGGGCGTCGAATTATTTTTCCGAGGCGTTGTCGGGAAATTTACATATTTTCCCCGGGAAAAAGGTGGTCAATTTTGACCTTTTCCTCGGTAAATTTAGGATCGTACCCTTTGCGAGTGACGTCGGAATATTTACTTAGTGGTTAGGCGATATTTTATAGAAAGAAAGTTTTTTATCGTTATATTCCATAAGACAATGGCGGATGCGAAAATAGAAAATGTATTTATTTAGAAAATTAGTTGTTACTTATCTCATACTGACTTCAGTGGTTTAGTTTTCTAGTTATTCATTTCAAATGCAATCTAACCATCGCACATTTAATTGTCTTACTGCATAATAGTACATAGTTTCAATTTACTGCATGTATGACCTTTAACCATGATTCCAACAAAATAGCAATGGCAATACGGTATCGGAGATTCTTTAAAATAATTAATATAATAATGTAATTGATATTATTACAATTAACGCAAAACAAAACAAATTGAAACGAATTTTAAGAGCCAGTTGCAATGACATCAAAATTTCTTAATAAAAAGTCTATTCCGTTAGTTTTAAATTATGTTAATTCCTAACTATGTTGGATATTTTGAACTATGGATGATTAAATTAGTATACAAAGAGTTTTTTGCTAGAGGCATTAGTTTTCGAGTTAATTACGAAAAACTAAACAAAAGGACCTTCAGAGACCCCCCCTCTTAGCCACCCCCACCCCTCAGTACTGTTAGTATGATGTTTAAGTATCTTCCCATACATATATACCAATATAGGCTTCTACTTGAATTATTTTCGCTATTTTTTCTTCGATGCCTAGACTAAATGCCAATCAGCTTTTTCTTATTTATTTTTGTAAAATTTATTACATTGTTTTAAATGACTTGTTTTACGACATTGCTTTAAACCATTATTATCTAAGTAGTTTCATTTGCCCACATCTATATGTATAAATGAAGAAACTGACTGACTGACTGACATATCAGCGCACAGCCTAAACCACTGGGGTTAAAACGCTAAAACTTTGCATAAGGCTTCCTTTTATAATTTACTCGAGCACTAAAAAGGGATTTTCGGAAATTCAACCCAGGGTGTGAAAGGGTGAAATTCTGTTGTATGGAAAATCGAAACCGCTGAAGCTACTACAAGCTAACATCAAAGTGGCAACTCATTACAAATGGATAATATTGGCATTGATAGTTTTTTCAAAATCAGCCCTTAGGGGGTAATTTAAGGAATGGAATATTGTATGGAGATACCTAAATCTTTGGATCTGGAAACTAGAAATTTTGCACTTGGATTTATTTGGGAGTGAAGGTAAACTATAAAAGTTTTTTTTGGAAATTCCAACCCTAAGGAAGTAAAAAAGGGGATGAATATTTGTATGAAAATACGTCATAATACTGGTACTTGTGCTCTAAGGTAATTAAATGAATTAAAAAATACGTGTTGTAGAATTCTTGGAATTTCCACCCCTAAGAGGGTAAAAAGAAGATAAAAATTTGTATTAAAAAATATTTTTTATGTGAACACCATGAGAAATTTTTAAAAGGGGAAACTGACTTAAAAAGGGGAAACTGCCTTTAAAAGGGGAAACTGATTGACTGACATCAGAGCACATTTCATACAACTCGGATTAGGAACTTAAAATATTGCATAAGACTTCCATTCATAATGTATACAGGCACTAAGAAGGTGTTTTTGAAAATTGAATCCCAAAGGTTGTAAAAAAAGTGAATTTACTGTCGTATGGAAAATCGAAACCGCTGAAGCAACAGATATCAAAATTTATATTTAAACTACTCATTACAAATAAATAATAATGATATTCAAAGTGTTTCGAAAAATCACAATTAACTGAGCTTTCATATTATTTATAGTCAGTCGGTCGATCGCTCGGTAAGTCAGGTAGTTAGTCCCAGAGTGTTAAAGAACCCATTTTAAAATTCCCCACAAAAGCTAGGTTATAACTAAGCTAGGCAATAAACAGCCGCGATATCTTTACTCTATTATGACGTGGTCCCGTAACCGGCATGTCCATTCAACACGGGCACGTGAACATCTTGCTATAATACCCAAGCACAAAACTACACATTTCCAGTGCAGCTTTTCGTATTATTCTGCGGTTGTATGGAATCGGTTGGGAATGGCTTTGCGATCGAAATCAATTGCAGTATGGACCACTTTAAAAGTTTATTATTAAAGGAAGATATTTAGATGTCATAATTTGATTTTATTTTAAAATAACTATTGCTAATTGGATTATTACTATTGTCTTCGTTTATTTATTAATTTGTAACCTGATTATTTAATGTTAAATATTTTGATTTTGATTATTTTTGATTTATTTTATGTAGATTATTAAATTTATGTAATTACGTTATTTTCTTTTAATATCATTTGATGTTAAATATCTTGATTTTGATTATTTCGATTTGTGTATTTTTTTTATTATGATTATTTGGATTATTTGTTTTAAGATTTATTTGATTTGGTTATTTTATTTTAAAAATCATATACCTATGTATCAATAATTAATAGGTGTGTCCTGAAAACCAGGATAAGAGATATCCTGAGGATACTCCTAATTTGCAGCGTTTGTAGCTTTATTTCATAGTCTTTGTATATTTATAGTTTTAATTTTTAATCTGTGTGTTCTTGTTTTTTTTTGTATATGTTTTTTATAACAGCTGCAAATAAATAAATAAATAAACTTTGCCTCAACTGTTTCGTCAATCTAAGAGAAAAACGTGTGAAACGAAAATACATTATTAAAATGATTGAACTATCTACCTATAGGTAGTGTCTGAAAAGGCAAATAATCATTAATCTGTTTAAACTAACAAGTTGATTCGAAACTCCACGTGAAAACAAGCCGCGGGCGACCGCTAGTTATATATCACATTATTCTGTAGGTTGACTATAAGAAAGTGTATATGTATATTGTATAAGTCCGCTTTGTACAAATGATATTATTGTATTATAATACTGCCGTCGTAAATGAAAACACAGTAACTTGAAAATAGACGTTATGAGAAAAACGCGGTCGAAGTTCAGTTGTTAAATTTTTGTTTTTATGAACAAAGTAATCAATATAGATTATTTCTTTTAATCTTTAATTTTAAAAAATGGTTAGAACTTCAATTCTGCATGAAAATATACATTAAATTATAATTGTTTAATTAATTAAATTAGATATTGCGTTTTAAATTAGGAAAATAATTTGATAAATTTTATATTTTTAAGCTATAACAACGTAACTGAGTGGTTACTGTGTTATAGGTAAATTATACCCATTACTGTGTTCTAGCTATATAAAATAAATATATATTTTTTAAATAAATAGAAAACTGCAGGCACCTTAAACACAGTAATTGAGATACTGTGATTAATTCGTGTATTAATAAATAGACTTTTAACAAAATTTTACCTATAACCACAGTATCTGAAGAAGCCGTGTTGTAACCAAACAAAATATTTGTTAAATGTTTATAAGTATTAAAAAAGATCACAGTAAATAATAGGTTACTATATTTTAACTTAACAAATTATACATACTGTGTTTTTTATTTAAAAAATTCTGTTTTTTTTTAAATACTGTTTTTATCTAAGGTATCTCGGTAACTATCCATCGATAGACAAACCGAAAAATTTGCCTTATAGTACTCCAACTTGTGATTTTAAAGAACCAAATTTGTATAAACACAGCAAAAGAAGTTATTGTGTTTTCATTTACGACGGCAGAATAAGAGATGGTGGATTTATTGTTTTTATTTTATTTTATTTTACAAACAATGTGTCCATTTTGATTGCCCTTGAATTTGACAGCCCATCCTTCCATTCTGAAACCAGTGTTTATGTGTGTATGAACCTGTGCGAACATGTGTCCATCTTCTCTAAACAAATGCAAAATTGCTGTAAACACGGAACAATGCGCGAGGCGTTACTTCGAATACGCTGTAATCTCAATAGTGTTTTTGTCATTTTATCAAGGGCGCATGTAAATCCGGCGGGTGTAGTTGAAATACATTATTCCATTCCATTTTCACCGGAAGTGAGTTTCGTAGGAAGAGAGACTCCGCGAATCGGCAAATAAGATTTCGCATAATCCGCGGATTTTGCCTTAAGAGTATGTGCACAGAATAGAGAACCGGTGACACTGGATGCATAGACGAGTTAAAATTTTAAAACTGGCGTAGATTTTCCATAAGTGACAGACAGACACTTTGGTGCTGTCGCCTGCAACGGACGAACCCGACACCTCAGGCTGTTATAACGGTATATAGAACATTGTATCAGTCGCGAGGTGATTACACAGAGACTTACAGACAACTCAGTCCACGGTCTAGCTCCGCCAACATGTCCGTAAGGAGCCGACGCCTTATCACGAGGCACTGAAAAGTGAAACAAGCTGACCATCCTCACTACCTAACTACCAGATTCGGCCGGATTTCTCAGTCCTCCGGTCTGGTCAAGAGTTCGAGATCGCTTGCGCGGCCTCTACCTGACTCAGTATGAATATTTTGCAGTCCGCGGCGCTCTTTGACCGCCACGGTCACTCGGGATCGTGTGGCCGATAGATCTATTCAAAGGTTGAAGACGTCAGGTCGACAACTAACCTCCAGACTCCCTGGTTATTCGCCATCTGGGGCTTTCTCCGTTTTTTCCGCAAGTGCAAATAGTGCTCCAACCGCCCAGTTCCACCCGAGGTATTCCCCCTAATCCGCGATCTTCTGGTCCCAATCGCCTCCGATTGCAGGATTACAGCCGTGGCGGAAGCTCACAGCAGCCCAGACAGGGTAAGCCCCTTCTCGAGGAGGATACCAGATAGGAGTTGAACCGAGAGTTGGGCTTGTCAGATGACAGTGACAGACAGACAGACTGATATAGGATCTCACCAATACGGTTCCCCTCGTACGCTTGAATGGGAGCTAACGGTTCTCGTAAAATAAGGCCATTAAGACCTGGTCGTTAAATCTGTTCGACTCAACTCACGGCTCAGCCCCTATCCAGTAGCCTCCTTGAATCAAGGTATACCTCGGTAAGGACTATGTTTCCACTGCCATGGCATGGTGGATCTTTCCTGGGGGAGGTCCTTCTACTGGGTAGTTTGCGTACCGTTCGGCGTCAGTCTATTGACTGTGCACTCCGACAAATAACTGGAGGGGCCTGGAAACGTTATTTTGTTTCTTAAGCAGCAGGGGTGGTTGCTGCCCTGATGTCAGCCACCCTTGAAACGAACTGTTCCCGCCCGATCCAGCGTGAACAGACGGGCAAAGGACGGTCGGTAGGTCAGCTAGTAGGTCGGCCAGTCGGTCGGTCGGTCGGTCGGCCGGTCGGTCGGTCGGTCTGCCGGTCGGTCGGTCAGCCGGCCGCCCGGTCGGCGTCACTGGTGAGAATCTAAGTAAAGTCAACCAATAGATATAATAGAAAGAATTGTCGGGTTGCATCTAAAGAGCAAGTTAGTCATGATTGACGATTAACGACTAATTGATTTAGTCATGATTAATTCAATCGCGATTAACTTTAGTCACGACTAAACTAATCATGATTGTTTAATCGATAGAAAAATTATATCCACCGACCCAACACTGGTACAATATTAGTTTCGGGTACGTTGATATCTTCGCGTCCATTAAAAGTCACTTCAAGGGAACCACTAGAAAGTCATTTCAATTATGGTCCATCCCTCCCTCCCTCTTCCATCTAATGTCTCATAATCGCATGAAAAGTTTTTATGAACACTTGTATAATATGCAGTGCAAAACAAAGTGCAAAACAAATAATGTTTATAATTTCAATGTAAAATTTCATTATTATTTCTTCTGCTTTCTCCTTTTTCTCTTATAGGTACTAAATGAAGATACTGAGCCCGATTGCGTTTCTTTGTGAACTAAAACTGAAATTAGTCCAAGCGAACGAAATAGAGCAATATAGTAGAGCGGAATATGAAACGAACGATCGTCGATAAAAACTACCTGTCGAACTTAATCTAATATTAATTTATTTTACTTATCTATATATTATTACAAGTATCAATATATTTATTTATTTTACTTATCTAAAAAACTTAAATATTTTCATTTTATTTATTTATTATTAGTTCTTTATTTTTATATACACATTTATATATTATATTAACCTTAAAATTTTTAAGAATGAATGAGCGATCGGAATGAATGAATGAAAAAAAAACGTCACTATGTCTTAAATACCGACCCCGGAACAGATATACAATCTAGTGGGGTGATAAAATTCACACAAATGTAATCTTATCTGCTTCGCAAAAAAAAAAAAATATTATTTATACTTTTGTTATTTCATTTTTGCTAAAATCAATTTTCTTGTAGTGGATCATTTGAAAAATAAAAAAAACTTATACTCGTACAATTAAATTTGAAGACATTTCGTGCAGTCAGATGTTTTATCTTTGGTGGTTAGTTTTAATGCGAAAAAGTGACAACCGTTCATTTCATATTCCTCACTAGCGTATTGCCTTGTCTCGTTCACACGAACTAATTTCCGATTTTAAACGAAGAAACGCAATCGAGCCTACTGTAGGTACACATATATGTAGTCAATGGGTAAACATTTATTTAGGCATAGTTTTTATTTTCCATCTTTTTGTGGTGACGCGGTTAGTTTGCCAAATAAAATAAAAATAATAATATGTTAATCACGGGCATCTAAATAAATGAACTACCACAACGAAGTGTCACAAGATCCTAAGAGCGTCGAAGGCGCGTTCACAGGGGATCGATGCCGAATGCGTCCGTTTCGCATCCATCAAAGTCTCATCCGATTTGTCTTCAATCGCTTTCGGGACCTGCCAACTAACTGCTCGGCGTTCATCGGTTAGTAACGCCACGCCCGCCCCGCGGAACGAATGCCCCCAACCATCTTTCAACAAAATAACACTAGCTACATTTATTTTCTTTTGAACATTTTTTCTGCGGACGAATTATAAAGCCATCATTTCGTCGAGCGGCGATGACGTCAGCGGTAGTCATAAATCGTGCCAAACTTCCAACAGTCCGTATTGGAAATAGCAGGTAAAAAAATATGTTGTGTCACTCCCAGACTTTTCCGGCAAGTAGCCAAGGATTCAGGATTCCATCAACTAGAGCTGTCAACTACAACGGGCGAACCCCTCAGGAAGTTTTAGGCAAATTTGATTGTTCTATCTCCCGGGAACTAACGGGCCCATGATGAGGTGGCCAAGATGACCCATGTGTTCAGGGTCGGTCACACTCACGGGTCAACACCCATCCGACGGCCTCCACGCACGGGGTGCGAACCTGGGTAGGACACTGGGTCAACCAGTCTCCCCTGGGAATCAAACCTCTGGCGCTCCTGGACGGTCTGCGCACCGAGCGGCGCAAGCCAATCGATTGTGCTCTCCGACTAACAGTCGGGGGAGTCTGGGAACGGTATTGTTTCCTATAGAGCGGGGTTGGTTGCCTACCTTACGGCGACTGCTCTTGAAATGACCATTGGCCATCCGATCCTGGGTGAACAGCCGGGCAAAGGACGCCTTGGTCCGCGATAGATTCGTTATACTCCGTTTCACCGCTTCGTAAGGGAGAGGACCTCGAACTCGTAACCTCGAACTCGGAACCAATCGTGAGACCGGAGAAATCTGGTCACAATTGGTAGTTAGGGCGCGAGTGCCGCCCGCCAGGTAACATACCTGGCTACTCGCGGTAAGGCGTTGGTCTCTAACGGGTTGTGGCGAAGCTAGACGTCGGATTTGTTATGTCCAAAGTCTTCTACGCTCACTGCACGGTCGATAGAACGATGAATCGTTAAAACGTCCTGCGGTGACGGGTTTCGCCCGTTGTGGTTGACATCTCAATATGTTCTATCTCCCATGAGTTAAGCGCATAAGACTTAGGACAACACAGTCCACCGGCAAGCTCCGCCACATTCCCGTAAGAGGCCAACTCCTTATCCAGGATAGGCAGGTATGTTAACCAGCGGGCCGACACTCACGCCCTTACTTTCAGTTGCGACCAGATTACTCCGGTCTCTCGACTGGTTACGAGTTCGAGGTCGCTCGCGCGGTCCTCTCCCTTAGGTAGCGGTGAAACCGTGTCAACCGAATCTATCGCGGACCACGGCATCCTTTGCCCGGCTATTCACCCGGAATCGGGTAGCCGATGGTCGGTTCAAAAGAAGTCGCCGTAAGGTCAGCAACCACCCCCGCTCTGTAAGAAACAGTACTGTTTCCAGACTCCCCCGACTGTTAGTAAGAATGCACAATCGATTTGCTTACGCCGCACGGTGCGCAGACCATCCAGGAGCGCCAGAATATTGACTCCTGGGGGAAACACGCCCTCAGGCCAGAGTCCTACCCGGGCTCGCGCTTCATACGTGGAGGCCGCCGTATAAGTGTGGACCCGTGAGTGTCACCGACCCTGAATAAATGGGTCTTCGTGGCCAACTCAGCGAGGGCCCATTAGCTCCCGATTCCAGTAAGTAATTTCATAAATAAAATCGTTTAGCGCCCTCTCTCGGCCGCCGGACGAACCGAGTTAAGTTTCTTTTCGTCTGTTGGCCAGAAATACGCATCTGTTGGCGAGAAAAGAACCGCACCGCCCAAAACATCAATATTTGACTAGAATGTATGGCCGAATTTATGGGTTCCGTTACACAACGGCCTCGATCAGCGCGATCAGTTTCACGGCTAGCCTCGAGCGGCTCGGCGTTAATATTTGATTAAAATGTATGGCAGAATTTAAATACTATTAGTGTAGCTTGTATAGCTTTGCAAGTTTTAGTTATTTGCAATATTCTTATTATATCCTTTTTTTATTTTTGTTGTATATTAGTTTCTGTTTTTAAACATATATGATATTTAGTTTTATTTTGCCTATGTTTAAAATGCCTGCCCTGGGACAAGTTCTTACTTAGTTGGGCGGCATGAGACTATCATTACATATAAGCGTGACATTACTTGCTGTGGGTTTATTAATTTTAAGTTAAATTGTAATCCCTGTTTAAGTGTAGATTTTAATTATGAATTGTGTTACGCTTGTTGCATATTATGTACATTACCATAAACAAATAAATAAAATGAAATAAATGAATAAATGAATAAAATGAATAAAAATTAATAAATTGAATAAAATGAATAAAAATATAAACATTAATAAAAATGAATAAAGTGAATAAAATAAATAAAATAAATAAATAAATAAATCAATATGAGACATTTAAACTAAACTTTCACAACGTGATTTGGGCCCAACTGGGATCTGTGGATCAATGGGGTCAATTTGGGATCTGTGTACGAAAATTCAAGCCTCTAAATCCAATATTTCGAAGATGATATATGACTAGTACGTCCCCTGGTGTACCGGTTTCAACCACACTCTTTTGAACTCTTGCTATGACCAAATTATGCCTGCATACCAAATTTCATCTCAATCGGATTAAGCATTTGGGCGTTATCGTGGAGGAATGCATACAGACAGACAAAAACGCAGATAGACTTCAATCTGGAAATTTGATCGATCGTGGATGTTGACCTGTTGTCATTCCATTCTCGAAACGACCTATCGGCCACCCAATCACGAGTACTTACCACGGGCAAAGGACGCCCAGCTCCGCGATAAATTCATATTCAATTATCGCAGTAATACAACAGGTAGAGGCCGCGCAGGTGACTTCGGTCCTTTTACCAGTTGGGTGAAAGGAAGTATCCTGAAGGTTAACTCCAGACGGTGATATCCCGCCAAAACGGGTAGCCAGGGGGTGAGGTGGCCCGCTGGGTTACCTTCCTAATGCCTCGCCGTAAGGCGTTGGACTCTGGCGGGTTCGACGGTTTACTGGACGGTGGATTTGTATCGTTCCCAAGTCCTCTACGCTCACTCGACGGAAGACAGAACGATCATTATCGCTAAAACTTCCTGGTGTGACGAGATCGCTCGTTGTAGTCGACACCTCCAAGTGTACCTTCGAAAGAACATCACGCAGTTTGATCAACATTGTGTAAACCATGACCATCAGACATGATTCAATTTAATAAAATTTTATATTTTTTTAAAAACTTTACAGCGTGAAATTCCCCGGTGGAAATAATTATAGCTACGTCGTACATTACGGCCTAATTAAAAATATAATATACCAAAAATACCATCTTCAAAATAACACGGAAAAAATCTATTACACATAATCTTAAAACTCAAAATAGCAACTGGTAATATTTTTAACGAGTCTTATCATTAATTACAGCGAAAAAAAGACAAATAAAATAACAGTAATCATTAATATAATCAGTAAACAAGTAATACAGTCAGTATATAAATAAAGCTATTCATACAAAAAATACAATTAAGTAACAAAATAAAATATAAATCAAGCAACAATGTTATCCAATACTATACATTAAGTTATAGCAATGAAGTAATTTCAATATATTTAAAATTAAGAGCTAAAATTAAAATAAAATATTCATTATACATATTTACCAAAATCAACAAGTTTAAAATAAAATATCGAAAGATCGGGAAAAAAGTAATGAAAATCCCTTTTTTAATTTTTTAAAGACATTGAAAACAGCCTAATGACGGCCATTAGGGGATAGTCGTTGTGATTATCTAAACCATAATAGCCTGCCTATGAGATTTAAATACCAATAGTTTAACGCACGTTAAACAATTGTTGTTTTTAGATGTATGTTTCCTAATTTATTTATTTTTAAATTTTATTTTCATAAAAACATACGACATAACATTAATATATTATAAACCGTATATAATTATAACTATAACAGCTATAACAGCTTACGAATCGTCCATTCATCGCCTATCCATTGCTCATTACATTTAGAGTAATGCCTTCAAGTAGTAAGTAGAGTAAGGTTTTTTTTAAATCTGAAAACGACTACCGCCTAATGAAATGCCTATCAAACTTGCTGTATACCCTAGTAGGTACTTACTACATCAAGGCAAGCTCAGTAATCGTAATCATACCGGCAAAAGCAATCTCAAACATTCGATATTGTCCGGATTGAGGAAACGAAAGGGGATCTACACGACCGACCTCGGCATTCCAGGAAAAAGTAACATGATTACGTCGTTTTTTCAAGGATATTCTCAGATAAACCAAACTCCTAGCAAAAACCAAAACAGTGCAATTCGTCTAGGTAACACAAGGCAAAAAGAAAATGGGCATTTTGGGTCCACTTTTCCAATAGCTGTAAATCATATACCAATGGAAAATCTCTTTATATAGAACATTTGTTACTAGAACGATCTCAATTATGAGCCATTTCTGAGTTATATCCTATTAAATATAACTAATTACTTTTTTTAAGGCACTTAACGCATCCAGGCATTGTATTTTAAATAACTGTTTAAATGAAAATCGTCGCAGAATACCCGAAACGATATTTAGTACATACGCTCTGAGAGTAACAACTATATATTCCTAAGAATGCTCGAGTTTATCAACAGTATATGGGAGGAGAACGACTGGGATGTGTTGCTTGACCTCTGTAATGTGTCCGCTCTGTTTACTGACGTATGTAATATGCTAAGGTCAGCTGTCCAACATGGTATGTCAAGTGACCACATATCATAATATACTATGTTGTATGGGTCTTCCCTGCTAATAATATATTTTAAATAAATAATTGACGTTGGGATTTCGTATAATAAGCCATATTTAAGAAGATGCTGAATGTCAAAACTCCGAAACGGCTCATAATTTAGGTAATGTGTAATACTCACAAATATTCTGGACAAATAGATCTTTCCAATGGTAAATATGTTATTTTTATTAAAAAAGTGGACCCAGCGCCTATACAATTTGCCTATTTTGTCATTTATATACCAAAAAAACATAAACCAACATCCACATATAACAATATCGAACATAGAGCACTTACTTCTACATTTAATATTTTTTGGGTTTTCTTTGTATTATGTAGCATATTTTGCATTTCTTATTAATATATTGTAAGTAATTTATAACATAATTGCCTTTACTATCGTTATATCTTGTTTATATTGTATTAATGTTGTGCTATATATTTTTAGTTTTTAAAAAATCATGCAATTGCGAGTTTGATCAATATTTCAAAACACGTTTCTAAGGGCTTTGAAGTATTGGTGTTTGAATCTCATAGGCAGGCTATTATATATATATCCTTCTAGCCGTGTTCGGCCATAGTGACTGCATTGTAGATTCTAGTGACTTCTTTAGTCTTCTCAGAGTCCATTGTTCGGAAGCAGTCAAGTGCGCAGGCTATATTATATTGCACAGGTGGGCGCGCGACCACGGGTGTACTCTCTCTTCCTCCCTCTTCTGAACCCGATGGAACGGAGACCGTTACGACCAGAGAAAAGTTTGGATGCAGATAAAATAAAATTAATTAATTAATCGGCAACACAGCAATGGCTGTCATTGTTAAATTTGTACTCAATATTGCAGAGCTATTTTTTTCGGATTTAGTTCGTTTTTTCATACTGTCATTTATGAAATTGGTAGTTATGGCTTGTGGCGATGTTTAAGGTTTTTCTGGAGCTATTGTATAGATGACCGGTGACTTATTGGTAGTTGTTGTAGTAGGCGGTGATACAGAAGATGCATTATTGGATTTATCCTGATTTTCTGATGATCTCGTGTTGTTGCTCATGGGGCGTGTTGAATACAGCATACAGTCTCTTGTTCCGACATTATACAAAATTGTGATAGTTTCCTTTTTGGCAAATCCCCGTCAGTTTTTGGTAAATTTTCCGGCAGTAGACATACTCCAAACGCCATTTATTTCACATGACTCTTCACGGCAGTGTATATGCCAAGTCCCTTGGCACTTCCGCAAGGGCTCTTTCCAATACTGGTAACGGCGATTATGTTGAAGAGGCATTGGTTGTCAGCTATCGTCACTAGCAGTGGTCCACCACTATCGCCTCCACAAGAGTATCGTCCTCCTTCTAAGCTTCCAGCGCACAATTGATCGTCCGTTATACCTTGCGGTAACAGAAAGAGCTCTTTCTGAGAGTCTTTCCATATAGTCTTCGGCAGGTCGGCTGGTCAATCAAATCCACCACCATCTTCAGTAAGTCGTCCGATGTATCTTCAGCAAAGTCGATCTGCCCCCAGCCAGTAACGACAGCTCGCTTGTTTTCGATGGTCGACTTTGTCCATCGACACGCTGGTCGAATATTTAAAGTGAACAGCTCAGACCGATAAGATCCTTCGGGACGCGTCCCGTGTTAACCGCGAGTGAATCCAGACTGTAGAATTGCACTATATTCTTATAAATTTATTATTGAATTATTATTTAGAGGTGAGAAATTTTTTGAATATGTTGACACTTAGAATTTAAATTTCGAATTTAAATTCTAAAGCTGGGCATTGACGGTCAGTTTTTCGCGTCAGTTGAACTGGCGTGCATCCAAAATTTGATCGTGAATGTCGAATCGTCACTCCAGAGTTTTAACTGACGACGCGCCACGAATATTTTCCGTGGCTACCATAATCCAACTGGCGCGTCGCGCCAAACTGACCGTGAGTGCGCAATCGGCAATCCAACGCGTCAGTTCGCTCTCAGCGCTCGCCACAGGGACTTGCGCTCGCGGACCGCTGTGACAGCGCGTTCTGCGTTTTTGTTTTTGTCATGGCGGTGTCGTCGTCGTCATCATGGCGGTGTCGGACTTGTCATAATGATAGATTTCATCAAAAAATATAGAAATTCTTAATGTTTATGGAAAATAACCGACAAAATTTTTAAAAATAAACAGTATCGACAAAAAGCTGTAGAAGATTTTATTTAGATAAAATATTCCAATTTTATTTAGATATTATTTATAAAATTGAATTAGATATTATAGAAGTCAGATTTCATTCCCGATGCTAAGAAACGAAGAGTGGCAGTGAATCTCTCATAAGGGTTTATAGCTTGTCTCATATTAGTATCTTGTTTAAAAAGGGGTCGCGTTTTTGTTAAATCGTGTGGAGGATTAGATATATTTTATGATTCCATTAATTTAATAAAAGACTCGATCATACTTAGCCTATCTCCTACTTCTTAAGATTTCAATAACTGCCATCCTACTGTACTATTTCACTAACTGCCATCCTACTGTACTATTTCACTAACTGCCATCCTACTGTACTATTTCACTAACTGCCATCCATATGTATAATAAATATTACTATCCAATTACTCATACTTCTATTTTGCTCTATCCAAATAACCCTATTAACAACTTATTTAATTATTAATTTTCTTACCCTTATATTATTATTAGCTTTATTATAATTTTTTCTACTATCAACGTGTTCATGTTATTTCTGTTAATTTGTAATGCAAGCATTGCAAACTGTTCATAGGATAGTAAATTTGTTTGGTTTGTATATGTATTTAACATACTAGTATTATATATTTACTATCTGTAAGTTTGCTATAAAATAAAATAAAACAAAGAGTAGCCGTAGTTACAAGGAACGCTTCTTTTTCGGAATCGGAATCCATTTTTATTCGTGGATGTCCGCAAAGAGGCACGCCCTTCATGCGGCCGGGCCGGTCGAAAACTGAAGAGCCGGAGTGACGCCAGTCAATGGGCAAATCTAGTTGGCATAAAACCATTTGGAGTGACGCCACAGTTTTACGTCTAGACTGACGCGAAAAACTGACCGTCAATGCGCAGCTTAAGTGTCTTATGATTTATTTGGCGAGCCTGTCGTTAGGCGGTGGTCGTTTTCAAAATAACTGTCATTTACCGGCATTTAGAAACATTGTTTAGATCACAATTTTCGCCAACTTAACGCCGTTTTTCAAGGATTTTTTCAGCCAAACCAAACTCCTGGCAAAAACCAAAGCGGTGCAATTGGTCTGGATAAGACAAGGCAAAATTTATATACAAAAAAAAACCTAAACCAACACCCATATATATATATATATATATATACACGTAGAGAACTAATTTCTATATTTAAAATTCTTCCTGTTTTCTTCGTATTATGTAGCATATTTTGTATTGCTTATTAATATATTGTAAACTAGCTGCGCCCCGCGGTTTCACCCGCGTGGTGATGGAAAATTGTGATAATGATGATAGAAAACTAAATATCTTTATAAATTAAAGCCTATATGTTATTCTGATGTGTAAGCTATATTATTGTAAAGTTTCATCAAAATCCATTCCGTAATTTTTGCGTGAAAGAGTAACAAACATCCATACATACAATCTTACAAACTTTCGCGTTTATAATAGTAGTAGGATACATTATAACAAATAGTCTTGACTATCTTTATATATTGTTAATATTGTAATATTGCTGTGATGTATGTTTTTAGTAAAATAAAAGGAAGAAATAAAATAAAATACAATAAAATTACAAATATTAGTGAACCATGCAATTGCAAATTTCATCAATATTTCAAAGTAGGTTATTACGTGCGTTGAAGTATTAGTGTTTAGGTCTCATAGACAGGCCATCATAATTAACTTGGTGGGCCTGTCATTAGGCGGTGGTCGTTTTCAAAATGACTGCCATTTACCAGCGTTTAGAAACATTTTTTTAAATTTACCATTGCTTTGTTGCGGGCCCATCATTTCCATAATGTCGCCGACTAATTAAGAGTATTGAATTGCTGGTGGCTTTGTAGCCGCACAAAACCGCCGTATTATTTCCATAGAGCGGGCGGCGCATCGCGGCAACAATGGCGATTTCACCGCGGGTAATCTATTTGAATTGCTCCGCGCTCCGATCTCGCATTACAATCGTTTCAATTAATTGCAAACCGCGCTGTTTCCAACCGGATCCGATGAATACGAGTAGCTCGTGCGGATATTACCTTTGTTTGGACGCTTCACTACTAGGGCCTACACAACGCCCCACCACGTCAACTGTAACAACGCGACGGTCGCTCACATTTTATTTGATTTATTTCCACTTTAAACTTGAAAACTTCTGTAAGTTCGGTTTCATACAAAGTCGCTTTGGTAGCCAGGTAAAAGAATTCCATGCATTTTCGCACACTAAAGCATGCGTAGTAGTTAGGGAGCCAGCGAAAAAAAAAGTGAAAAAGTTTTGTAAAAGCTGATGAATTTCAGATCAGATAGTATTTTGACCATAGAATGCCGGCTTAGAGTTAGCAGGCCAATTCCGGGACACCTGATGCTTGCGTACTAAGAAAGGTGTGATTCTAATTAGTACTGAAAATTCAACAGTAGAGAGTGTATGAAATAAGGAACTTGGAACAAATAGTCAAAAAGAGAACGGGTGGCGTCAGCATTACTCCATACATGCCACAAAAATGAACTCCGTGCAAATATTTTTTGCGTGATGAAGACGGAAATATTCATTTTGAGCCCCCAGGAGACGATTAAGACCATTTCCAGATTGAAGTCTGTCTGTCTGTGTGGCTGTGTATTTATGTGTATGTGTTCCTCTATGATAGCGCCCAAACGCTTATTCCGTTTGAGCTGAAATTTGGTTTGCAGGCATCATTTGGTCATGGCAAGAGTTGAAAATATGGTTAAAATATGTCTACCGGGCGTACTAAGTGCCTAAAAAGCCCTTTTCATATATCATAGTTTTATAGCGTAAAAAGCCCTTTTCATATATCATAGTTTTATAGCTAAAAAGCTCTTTTCATATATCATAGTTTTATAGAGCAAAAAGCCCTTTTCATGCACTAGTCATATATCAATATCGAAATATTGGACTTATGTAGATACTTGAAATATGTACACAGGTGCCTTGACGGGCCAAAATAACATTATGAAATTTTGGTTGAAATATCTCATATACAAGATACACTAATAATATTTAAATTCCGCCATTCATTTTGATTAAACGTCTGTCATTTTTCTGATATATATATATATATATATAT
>OX155963.1:10755235-10797327 GCA_944548615.1 Micropterix aruncella | reverse complement strand
ATATATATAAATATATATATATATATATATATATATATATATATATATATATATATATATATATATATATATATATATATATATATATATATATATATATATATATATATATATATATATATATATATATATATATATATATATATATATATATATATATATATATATATATATATATATATATATATATATATATATATATATATATATATATATATATATATATATATATATATATATATATATATATATATATATATATATATATATATATATAGGTATATATATATATATACCTATATATATATATATATATATATATATATATATATATATATATATATATATATATATATATATATATATATATATATATATATATATATATATATATATATATATATATATATATATATATATATATATATATATATACATATATATATATATATATATATATATATATATATATATATATATATATATATATATATATATATATATATATATATATATATATATATATATATATATATATATATATATATATATATATATATATATATATATATATATATATATATATATATATATATATATATATATATATATATATATATATATATATATATATATATATATATATATATATATATATATATATATATATATATATATATATATATATATATATATATATATTATTTTTCCAAATTGAAATTATGTTTATTACTAAATAAATGAAATGATAAAATAATTAAAGGGCACTTATCTGGTCTGTGGCGACCAGGAGTGACTCCAAGCCTTTTTCTTCTCTTCTTTCAGTGTTAAGTGTTTCCTGCTGTGGTATTGGAACCTGATCAAACTGGCTTCCTACTGTCTCCTACAGCGGCAACACAACAATGCGAGACGAGAATGAATGCTGGAAAATAATAGGCGATTAGTGTTTCTTAAATATTAATGATTGTTATAAAATGTATATCAATATTTCGGCTCATCCGTCGTCAAGATATGTGACATTTCTGAAATCGAACATTTCGTTCAGAATATATATATATATATATATATATATATATATATATATATATATATATATATATATATATATATATATATATATATATATATATATATATATATATATATATATATATATATATATATATATATATATATATATATATATATATATATATATATATATATATATTTTATATATATATATATATATATATATATATATATATATATATATATATATATATATATATATATATATATATACACACATATATGATACCTGGGCACAACCATATTTGAAGATTTTTTTTGAAAAATATAAGCATTATTTTAAAAAAAATGTCTAAATGAATCCCTCGATAAGGAACCAATTTAAAATGTGTACTCAAAACAGTTGCTCATTTCCTTGGACATTAAGGCTTTAAGCTGACTTCGAAAAGTTTCAGGCGCGTTTACTCCTACAATGTAAGCGGTGAGTGTGTATTATTATAATTTCATAATATCGACTGGTTAATTCTCTAGGGAAGCACTTAGCTACATTTTTTATTTAGGCCCTAAATTAACTACAATTAATTAAAACGTGAGAGCGCACTGAGAGTTACGCTAAATATGCTTTGTCAATAACACCCTTATACCACCACTGCGTAAAGATAGTTATTCTGTGCTATCGCTTTGATAGAGCATTTAGTATGCACCTAGTAGCCGGTGCGAGCGGACGTGGAATCTGCGCTTGACGCTTCGTCAAGACTGGATTTTTATTGGTGAAACGCTACAAAATGGACTCCGCTTATTTTTTCGCGTGTACGCTCATTTCGGATATTCTTCTGAGGTCTCATGTCGCCTTAATGAATAAAATTTTAGAATCACAGTAGTGTCAGTAGCCAACAGTTTTTTTTTGCTTCGGTAAAATACTCCGATTTTCAACAAAAAATCGCTACATGTTATTATATCCATGTCCTAAATTGCCTTATCTGAAATAAAATTACCTTATCGATTTACTGAAAGTCATTGCGGAAATTAACATTGTAACTGTAAGCGAGGTCCTGAATAAATGCATAATTTTGTAAAATTCATGGTAACAATTGTGCTCCCGGAATAATTACACGCTCGTTATTTTGTGAGTCACATTGCGGCACTGACTATGGAAAGTTACGCAACCGCATATAATTTGAAACGATCTAACAATGAATAGGTACACCTAGATAACCGTGCAAATTGCTGTGGCCTAATGGTAGTCATGTCGCTGGGCCAAAGTAGAGGCCAGTTGACTACAAAATACTAATGTCAAGTACAAAATACTGACTTTTACTGCTGAAAATATTTTAAAATGTCTAATCATCTAATATTAACGGCCGAGAGGTAAACGAGAATACGCATTCTTGTAATACACGCAGACGTGCTGATTTTGTCCTGTCTAATGTGTGCCTTACGCAAACTCAAAAGTCCTATGGATATTTGAGCATCAAGTTCTTTAACCAGCTACCACTCAACTAGGCAGATAAAAATAATGGCGTTTGATAGGTTCTCTGAACAAAAGCTGCAATTCAGTCATGCTTCCTATAAACTGGCTGTTTGTTTCTAGAATTCCGATTCCTTTAAATGTGATTAACATTTATCTGTAACTTTCGGTTGAATCGTTTTTGTTTTTTTTTTTGAACGTCATTTAAAAAATATTTATTTATTTATTATTATTATTACTGGTAGAGAGTTAACAAAGTGATCGTACAGATAAAATTTGTAACTGTTTATATAAGCAATAGGAAATGGACACAACCCATACGATCATTCTAGACGAATGCCCAACTAGACCGTACAGCCTGTATCTGGGCATACGAAATATACTGCCTTTGTTTTACTGTCGTTATTTGACTAATAGACTACTTTCAATACTAACACTAAGATAATGGCATAAAATAGTAAACATATTAATACAAATATATATGGTTAGTTACATACACAGGTTACATACAAGGATTAGTTACATACACATATACACATATACACATTCAAACATACATACATACATATATGATATACACACATACACATACATCTGCATACACAAATATTTTAAATTATTGTATGAATATATATTGTGAATTTGAAAAATTATATTATATTTAACCGCCCTACCTTTGGGTTATTATTCAAAAAGTAGTTAAAAATCGTTTGGTTTTCTTCATTAGATTTCTTAATAACAATACTTGTTTACAATACACCAGAAAAAAATACACAATAGACTCATTTATGACCCTTGTTTGTATTTAGGTAATAACAAACGTGACGGGATGTGGCTTGTTGCGTTCGGGTGGTAATATAGCGGACGTATCACGTACGTTCGTATAGGTAGGGCGGTTAACAGAACATACCTGACGATCTTCAATGTTGATCTTTTTACAATATTGTGATACTTTTTATTGTATTATGTGTTTTTTTTCTATAAGGTAACTAAATTTACTATTAATACTTTTTGATAATTATTTACCTTTTATGTATACCCATGTACATGGAAATAGTTCGATTTTTTTTCACAATTTATCTACGGTTCAAAGCCGTAGATAAATTAGTCAACGCCACAGCCGCTTTGATATTACTGTAATTCAGTACCTATCTAGTTTGTAAAAATATCAAATTTAATTTCTCCTTTTTTAAGTAATGTTAATGTTGTTGAAATCCAATTAATATTCTATTTGATTGAATTTGTGTTAATATATTATTAACAATTGACGAATTTTAATATACTATAACTAGCTTTATGTAAGTAATTATTACGACATGCTTTTATTGTATATTCTGAATGAATAAATTGATACTGATACTGATACTAGTAATACCTTTTTTTAGTTAGGGTAGGCGGTCGAAATACTGTATACAGGCATTAGTTAAAAAGTAAGAACCGCTCTATATTTTGCAATGAGAACTAAGAGAGAAATGCAAATAGCAGCCACGTCGCTCATTGGCTGCTAAACTCATGTAAGGTTTTTATAAGATAAGATCAAAAGGACAAAACTTACGTAAGTTTTGTACTAAATTAAGAAATTTCAAAACAACGTGTTTTAAAACACAGCCATGTGTTGCATTTATATAAAACTAGGTACTTTAAAGCCCTCAATCACGCAAATAAAAAATCGACGCAAAAATCTAATATACACTAAAATTCATCTAAAAATAATAATGTACAAAAAAAATATTATTATATACCTTTGAAAATAATCGCGAGAAAAATCGGCGATCTGCGAACATATATTGGATAGCGGAAGTAACCACTGGATGCAGTTTCAAAATCCCATTGTTCTATCCAAGGAACAATTCTACTTTCCTCGCATGATCCGGGAAGCCATTGAAATAAGAAGAACTCCGAACTTCAATAGAGACGACGGCTAGAGACTCTCTTCTACGTGGAACCCTCTTCTTAACCCCTCAAATGTGAGGCGTCCCTTAAGGGATGCCTTGGCAAAATGTATACAAAATGTATATAAATTTATATAAATATAAATATAAATGTAAATGTGCGCCGCTTTATAGTAATCCGCTCTATAGTAATGCTATAGCTCTATAGTAAACCCCGCTCTATGTAAATGTAAATGTAAATGTAAATATACATTTATATACATTTTGCCGTAGGCAACCCGAGCTAATCGCCATTCATTTGAGGGGTTAAAATGTTCCCGCCGCCGAACGCCGAACGCAAAGACGTAAAACAGGATACAAAGAGTGTTGTGTGCAAGACGGATTTTCAAAATTCCCGCGCTCCGAGCCCGGCCCCCCACCACCGTTATAACCTACGCAGTGACGGCAGCGGTATGCGACCTACCCGCAAAACAACGGACTGACAGCTCTTTAGTCTACCGTAGACAACGGCGGCTGCAACGTCACCGAAACGTCGGGTCCTACATATTTCACGCGGTAAATTCGTTTTCTATCCTATTTATAATGTCAAACAACCGCGATAGTCTTCGATTTTAAATAAACCAAGAAATCAATATTTACTTAACTTTTTTCTTGTACATAATAGAATGAAATTAAATATAGGTTCATTCGTCCTCTATCCGATGGCCCGTGGCGTTGTAATGGTATTATTGTACATGAGCTTACGTAATGGTTTGTTTGCATCACGCCAAACTCATTTGTATTAATGAAAAATAAATGCAAATTAGAAACACTCCCATCCTTCCACGTTCAAAGTCATGGCCATTTCACCGCGTTCATTATAGATGGAGACTACATAACGTGTGTTTTAAGGTCCTTACTCGATTGATTTTCTTCTTAAAGGCAGCTGCTCCTCAGAATAACGCAGAATCATTGAGTTTAAATAAATGAATAAATAAAATAAAGTCTCTCTTTTATCAAAATAAGGATTATTTATTATATTTTAAATTAGATGTAAAAATCAGTTCGATATCCAAGACCATTTGAGATGGTGTTTTTCGCAAAAGATATGGTTTACCTGTAAGGTCATTTAGCGGGTGTAGAAGTATTATTAATAGTATCAGTATCAATTTATTCATTCAAAATATAAAATAAAAGCATCAATATACAATAAAAACATGCAGTAGAATGTATCTACCTACAGCAAGAGAAAGTAAAGTTAATATATCACAAATTAGGTAATACGGTCACAAGTATGAGCGTGATAGTCAGTATTAGCTTTGTGAAAAGAGCTAGTGTCATTGTAAAGATATTGCTGGGCCCTACTTGAACCTAAAGTGACACAATAAAATAATTAAATATATCGTCACATATGACTTGTAATTATTCTCGGAATTATAGGAAACGCTGTCAGAAGAAATATCGTATCGAAAGCAATACAATACGCCTAAAACTCCAGTGCGAATGCGAGAGCTACGGCAGTATCGAAAAGAAACCGAGAAAACGGTCATCAACATGTTGTCACAAAAAAACTACGAGCACTCGTGATACACGTCCGTTTGCCACACAATCCCGTGTGAGCTAGACTATCAACGGTTAGAGGCCGCGCAAACGATTTTGAACTTGCGACCAGACTGGAGGACGGAGAAATCCGGCCAAATCTGGTAGTGAGAGCGTGAGGCTGGTAAGGCGTTGTACCCTCACGGGCATGTTGGCTTAGTTAGACGGTGGTCTGTGTCGGTCCTAAGTCTCTGCGCTCACACCACGTTTTAAAGAATGATCTAATATCGTTATACCTTCCTGGGATGGAGGGCTCGGCCGTAGTAGTTGACAACTCGAAAGTGTAGAAGCAACACTAGAGTCAACACGATCGCATATCATCAGCATGCTCTGTCTAGAAATCTAGACATAAGGTCCTTTATATAGCATGAAAGGCACTGGGTGTCTGTCTTCACTGCGTCACTGCCTTGTCATTTAAAGTCATATAATACACGGCCCTACCATTACCTTTTTTAAAGGATTTTTCTTTTTTTCGTCGTTTCTCCGTTCCGTTATGACTTAAACTTTTATACAGCGGATTGTTTATTTATTTCAGTCTTTGTTAGTTTTTTTGTGCGTATTCAACGGCCGCGAAAAATGGAAAAACTTGGACAAAATCTGTCGGCAGCATTAAAAATGTACCGCTCGACTCTTTAAAGAGATGAAAATACGCGTGAAACAGAAAGCCCTCTGTGTCCTTCATTATTATTTATTGTGTATTGTGAAAGGTCGAACGGTTCTGTCGATATATCTGTTATGTTTCTGTTCGGTCGATATAAAAATTATGTTGATATATCTATTTATATTTTTGTTACATATTCTTTAACAGTTCAGAAAAAAATCATCAACAAAATCAATAACAAATAAATATATTAAAATTAACAAAAAACACGACTGCCGTTAGAAAAAAAAGAACTACTAAATTTATAATTACTTTGTTAACGTTTTCTTATGAAATATTTGTGGTTTATTTATTTATCTATATACTTTTATTGGGGGGGGGTTTTACTGGACGGGCATTATTTTAGTGGATGAGTCGGTACAATAGTAAGCAACTTTTAATAAACAACTTTCTCCTAAAAAATTGCCCGTCCAGTAAAAACATCCTGTAGATACATATATATTTTCGCAATATAGTCAATCAGACCTTTCATTTGGCAATAATCACGATATATTTATTTTAATTTATTGAGATTTGGAGATTTGGACATGTATGCAATTATTACTTGATATTTTGACAGTTAAGATGCATTTGGGATGACATAATGGTTCTAAAAATATCGCATACTTCTAAATCGGTTTGTGCGTTTAGAAGTTATTGTGGAATAAAGAAACTGTAACCATACATAGACGAACCCTGCAGGCATTACACTCCATTTTTATTGGGCAGTCTTGTAAACATGATATTTAACCAGTTTCTTAAGAGGCCTATTACAAAATAGCGTAGGTATTCTTTTAAAATGAGTTTAAAAAATGAACGCATTTTTTTTTGGATGTAACTATAAAAGATAGGATAAATAAATAAATAAATAAATAAATAACTATTCAACCCTGGGAGAAAACCGCGGCACTGAGCGCTCTTCTCTTGCGCAAGCAAATATATACACAATTTCTAATTGTTTTTTGCAGTGTTTTCTCCTTTCTAATGACAATAATTTATATTATGTCGTATTGCTAAAAGAGTGAACTTTAATATAGTATAAGTATTATATAAGAATCTTATTTTATTTCTGAGAAAATTAGAATGATACAGGAAGTTTTTTTTTAAATTTTGTGTAATTGTAAGTAATGTATACCTTGGATATGTGGTCAAAAAACGAAAAAATAAGGCCGCTATGGTCAACAAGAATACATGACGGACATAAAAAAAAATAGTATACGGTTTTCGTTGTAGTGATATTACTGTATTAAGGATCTCAAAGTTTGCCTTCCGAGCGTTTTACGAATAACGACTTTCGGAAAATGGGCTGAATAAGTAAATAATATTCGTTATATCTAAAATTAAAGGCCGCTATGGTCAACATCAAGAAATGGTCCAGGTAATTCAGTAATTAAAGTTTGTAGAAATCTCTTCATTTCTTGGAATTAGAACGCCAAAAATCCACTTTTCTTGCCTTTCTGGAAAAAATATGTGATAGGGCTCTTAACAAATATCCTACTATGGTACTTTTGGGGGCTTCTGCCATCCTGCGTAACTCCCAGGTCGTAATTTAACACGAATTACGAGTATTTGGGTTCTTACATTGATCTAAATTTAATTTGATTCTCAGCATTGCTTGAACGTTGTATAAATTCGTAGGCGTATCTATAGAGGTGCCAAGCTGTCAACACATCAGCTTATTTCCATAAAAATAATAAATACTGAGATATATTATTGAAATTAAAGATAAGTTTTACGAAGTGAATACTAAATGGATTAGGTTCCAATAATAAGCAATAGGTTGCCAATAATTTCGAATCTTTAAAAATCTTTTCCAATCAGCCAAATTTAGTGGTTAGGTAAATTCTAGAACGGCAGGAATTTTAGGACATTATAACCCAGAAAAATATTTTAAAAAACAGATTAAGTAACATAAGAAGCGGATCTAAATTGTACCTAAATGCACCTTAAAAAAACGTATATATTTCAATTTTTTTTTTTCAAAGTTATGTTCTTAACATAACCTTAACATAACATTCGCCAAAAGATGGCGCTGCAGCCGTTCGGCTCGTTCAACTAATCGCCGTGAAAATGGGTAGACATGGGTATTTGGGCAAGGATAATATTTTCGCGTTGTCAACCTGTCCACGTTGTTGTAACTTGCCACTAGATGGCGCTGCAGCAGGTCAACTTCTATACCGTTTAACCGATCGCCATGAAAATGTTATAATTCGAAATTGGAAGAAACGGCGATTAACATAGGTTACTTGGGGGGGGGGGAGAGAAGGAGGAGTGGGAGGGAGGAAGGAAACGAACAACCGAGCATCGCCGGGTAACATTACACTATAAAAGTAAGGTATACATTTAGGTAAAATGTATATTTTTTTAAACTCAGCTATATTTGGTGCAATACTGGGATAGGTGACGCGTGATGCTACAAATGCCCGCCAAGAAGACGGTACCAATAGACAACAAGACGGGTTCCACAAAAAGGCATATGCCTTGTGGGTAAAAAAAAAACCTTAAAAATATTACCATTGGCATGACATCAGGAATAATACCCATTACCGTCAACCGATTGTAGTTTCAGTCGTAGTACTGTCAAGATTCAGGCGAGTAGTGGATACATAGGCGTCAAACTTTATAATATATTGCCTAATAGGTTAAAGGCGATTATAAACATCGATATTTTCAAGAGATCCATTCGGGTGTATCTGCTAAAAATCAATATGTATGCGCATAACGACATTTTAAAATATTGCGAAAACTGCATCGTACCTAACAATTTAATTTGATGTATTATCTTTTATTGTAAATTGTTAGTTTATAGCCTATGGTTTGGTTAACTGGAAAGTTTGGAGTAATGTTATATTATATTTGTTAAAATAGGTTTACTTTATATGCCTTTATTAAATTAAGTAACTAGTTTAAGACTAATTTAATGCCATTCCTACACAACAGTAATGGTTGTAGAGAACAAAAATATAGAGCGCAAGTGACTGTAGAGCACAAAACTATATTTAATATTATATTGCAACACGGTTTATGTTATACGCCGTGTTGCATGCGGTTTTCGCGTACCTATGGCAAATGATGTATTTACCAATAATTATACAAGAAAGAATGTATACATTTCAATGTTAGATTTCTTTAGCGAGATTATTTTACACTAAAAACTGCCTAAATTTTTTATTGGTATATAAGATATAAGATTTCAATATATTGACATCTTATCAAACCATATGATACGGCAGCTCCACAAGGTCTATCCTTCCAACAAGGTAATTTTTCAACAGGATCTCGCCCCATGCCATTCTTCAAAAAAAGTGGAACAATTTTTCACACAGAACCAACTTTCTGTACTCTGAATGGCCCAGAAACTCCGATCGAAAACCTCTGGGCGATTTGCAAAAAACGGCTCTCCAAATTGGATTGCACAACAAAACTAAGATGATCAGTGCAGTAATTCAAGTCTGGTTTCACGATGATGAACTGAAAGGAAGCTGTAAAACCTAGTAAATGCTATGCTCGCAAGAATATATGCTCTTTATCTCTCTCCATTTCTTTTATTTTCGGCTGCAATGGCATACATCCAAGATGGCCGCCGCAGCGGCGTGCGTCCGTCTGTCGGTGAGCGCGTGATTGAAATGAAGATTGAAGATTGAAATAGCCTGCGGATGAAGGCGCCATATGAATTATAGATTCCCAACAAAAGCGCTTTTAGAGAGAACCCGATCAAGATACGCGGCGTCGCTCAGTATGTGCGGCATGAACATGATTGATCACAGCATGCAATGTGAGAAAACGCATAGATAAGCCAGACAGTACCCGGTGCTATAAAATGGGGTCTAATAAGACCTCAAAATGTAGTAAATAAGTATTTTTCTTAGGATACCTCTCTAACTAGTGTAGGTTGGCAGTCAGATCTGCATACTTCTTTTTGTCTATCGCCAGGCGACACTCGTAACTTCGGTCCATTTTCAAATGTTCCGCAGCCAAGATTTCTGTCTACGGCCAGGACTCCTCTTCCCTGCAGCTTTTCCCATCATAATGAGTTGCAGGAGTTTATAACTGTCATAGCTAAGGTACAGTTCGACGCATGTAAAAAGAGCTCTGGGCGACAGTGGAGGGGATATGTCTGCGCATGGGGTATAGTTGCTCACAAAAACACGATGGTATTGTTTAATTATGTAAAAAAAAATACAATTGTTTTTTCGTAATTTTCGTAATCGAAATTTTCGTACTTCACCAACAATTTTACATCATCTAACATCATAACATACTAACATCATATTTCTTTCCTTTCTATGCAAAACCATCGCGATACAAAGAAATTTTTGCGTGCTACTGTACTTAAGAGCACCCCCTCGTCGCGCCGCATCTCATACCGCCAATTTGGCCTAAATTCGGTTACTGCGCAGGTCGGCCGCCAGAGCTCTTTTTACGTGCGTCGTACTGTACGTGATCCAGGTAAGCAGCTTTGCGCTGTTTGATGATCGTCCAAAGCTTGTGTTTATTGACCGACACTCCGTTGAACTTTCACATTGATGCATTTCTGAGTATCGACATCATGCGTCTGTATGCCCACATCTCAAATGATTCTATAAGTTTCCTCCACCATATAAATGTCCACCACTCAGCCACCAGAAGGTAAATAATAATAATTTAAAAACACTAATAACTTTTTAACATTGTCTACAAGATCTGATCTGGACGTATCAGCAAAGCAACAATAATAATAATAATACACTGATAATAAGTAAGCAAATGTGTATTTAGGTATTTTAACTAATTTCTTAAATTAACTTTTAACTTAGGAACTAAGTTACGTTACAAATAATTTACCAAGTTGAAAACTATAACATTATGTGAAACTTCTCATCACATCTCATGGTGCGACAGTCATCTTATAACCAGGACGTCCATTTGAAGATAATTATAACAATGCACTACAAAATAAGGGGGCTAGATCAAATTATTCTACAACACCGGTAACCTGTAACCTTTTCTCTTTTGTGGGATGAAATTGATAATAAAATATTCCAGTGTTCCGATTTTAGTGTGAGCTATCGGGACTGTACCACCCACATCCACCAATTTCAATTTATTTTCTTACCTGGTATTGCACGTGTCAGCTAACAGCT
Organism: Micropterix aruncella; assembly: GCA_944548615.1. Classification (NCBI taxonomy): domain Eukaryota; kingdom Metazoa; phylum Arthropoda; class Insecta; order Lepidoptera; family Micropterigidae; genus Micropterix; species Micropterix aruncella. The sequence goes on along the minus strand of OX155963.1, from coordinate 10,785,615 downwards.
GGAAACAGCGATTACACAAAATGATATATTTTCAGCAAATAATCAAATGGAGGCTTGGAAACACAGTCACAGATTTCGTATTTTTTTGAGAAAGGGTGTATTTTATTTGTTTAGTTAGAAATCTTTCAGGATATAAATAGTGTAAAAAAATCACTTCTCTTTGCATTTTGCACATTATTTGCATGGGTTTTTGCAGTTTTCAGGGTTATTTATCTAGTTCTCTATCTTAAGAATAATGTTTTCTTTCAAAGAATTATTTGTAACCAATATATTTGACCTATAACCTATACATATAACTTGACCCATTAACCTATACATATAACTTATAACCTATTCTTTAAACTATACAATTTTCACATATATATTTAACTTATACTTATACAATTATACCTATACATTAAGGCGACATGATACCTGGGAACGACCATATCTGAAGAATTCTAGTTTTAGGAGTTTTTTTGAAAAACATAATGAATCCCTCGACAAGGAACCAATTTAAAATTTCGACTCAAAAAAGTTGCTCATTGCCTTGGACATTAGGGCTTTAAACTGACTTCGAAAACTTTCAGGCGCGTTTACTCCTACAATGTAAGCGGTGAGTGTGTTTTATTACAATTTCATAATATTGACTCGTTAATCCTCTAGGGCAGCACCTAGCAACATTTTTTATTTAGGCCCTAAATTAATTACAATTAATTGAAACGTGAGAGCGCTCTGAGAGTTATGCTAAATATGCTTTGCCATTAACACCCTTATACCACCACTGCGTAAAGATAGTTATTCTGTGCTAGCGCTGCGATAGAGCATTTAGTATGCGCCTAGTAGCCAGCGCGAGCGGACGTAGAATCTGCGCTTGACGCTTCGTCAACGCTGGATTTTTATTGGTTAAACCCTACAAAATTGCCCCGCGTATTTTTTCGCGGGTACATCCATTTCGGATATTTTTCTGAGGTCTCAATACAATTATAACCTATATTTATCAATATCAATATATATCAATACAAATATAACCAATATACATTTGACAGTTTGCTGTCATTAAGTTTTCAACAAACATATATGAGTATGCTAGTGTTGCAATGTTACAATATACAATTCAAAATGAAAAATATAAATTAAATTAAATAAATTTAACTAATTAACAGAACGATCCATAAAATACAATAATTTGATTTTGATTTTATGGCATACAGTAATTTTATATTTACTCACAAAAAATATATTCTTTAAATTAGTCTAAGTGTGAATTTCGCTCCGATTGACTATTATTCATTAAACGAAATACATAGATAAATATGCATTTAAATCTTAGGATATTTATTTCGTTTTCTTGTTTTATAAAATACTTTGTCTTCTTATATTTCCAAGCCTCCAAATGATCAGCAAATAAACCTGAAATCCCATTATATATAGCCTTATTCACACTTTCCTTTATCAATGAGTCAAAGCGACCGATTGCCCGGTTTCCAACTACAGAGGAGAGTTATGTATATAATATGTAGGTATAATGAACGCACTAGCATATACAAACGGGAAATAGTGCTCGTAAACTGACATAGAGACATCGACCAAAATTACCTTAAATTGTAATCTGTGCTCTGAAAACGACTCTCATAGAACAATGTATACATTTCTTTAACAGGTTTCCTTAGAAAATGTTACAGCTGCCAGCAAACTTTTTAGTTTTTTTTATGACAATACTAATTTCTAAGAGATACTATTAATTTATCATAGCTTTATATTAATAATTTGCCTTAATTTCCTATAACTTTAATTTAATTTTTGCGCAGGTATGGACACTGTGGACAGGTAGGAAAAATTAAGTAATATGCTTACCTGAGTCACACTGTGCCTTAGTACAGACCCTCGGTCTACTCATACTAAAATTATACAAGTAAAACATCTCCATACTACGCAGCGATTTTGCACTCATACAAGCGCGCGTTGTCCGTACGCTACCACTACATAAATTCTCGGGCGCCTCGGGTACAAGCCGGTCAGGGCTGTCGCGCGACAGCTAAGTATACAAAAGTGGAATGTTTTATGTACAGGCTGTAATGCAACCTATCAGAAATTCACTGTTCGGCAAAAATTTTGTCGACTAACGATTGACGATTGACGATTGAATACGTTAATCGCGATTGACTACTAACGACTGCGTTTTGCGTTTTTCGTCGGTCCGTCCGGTCCGTCCGGTCCGCCCGGGAGTTAGTCGCGATTACTTCAATCGTGATTAACGTCAGTCGCGACTAAATCAATCGTGATTGATTAGTCGATTGAAATATTCAATCGATCGACCCAACACTACAGAAATTACATTTATAAGAATTTTCATTTACGTTACGAAATGCATTCACGAGGTAACGTTTATTTTTCATTTGCGTAGGTAAGTATGTGTCTAGGTAAGTAGGTGCATAGGTATGAAAGTGCGTAGGTAGGTATCTAGGTGCGTCTTTGTTAAGTACCTACTTTACCTTACTAAAATGTAGGTATTTTGAACACATGCAACAAGTGATGAATGCTGTCACACAAAGTCAGCACTAACTCATATATTCTGTTACAGTACAATTTTGGGAACCGACTCTTGATCTATAAACCAAAAATACATAAACGTACATAATAATTATAAAGAATTGCATTTCTGCTTTAATGGGATCACATCTTGTCAATTGTGTATTTGTTGTGGCAACCCTGGTGGTTCGGCGAAGCGTTGGTACTTATATCGAAAACGGGTTCGAGATGTTCTACTGATGTTATTTTACTATGGTCTAGTTGGGAGGCATTGGCAATATTTTATTATTGTTTAGGCCTTAGGGTATTCAATATTGTGTTGATGATATAGTCAATAATATGTATGAAATCGAAGACTATCGCTGTTGGTCGACATTTTAAATCAGATATCTAAATACCTACCTAATTTAGCTTTTTGATAACTTTTTGATACCTAACCTAACTGATTTTGTACTTTTATTATAATACTAGCTGTTGCCCGCGGCTTCGCTTTCGCGTAAAGTTTCCAATCGATTTGTTAATTTAAGTAGGGTGGCATTTATTTGCCTTTTTAGACGCTACCTTTAGATATATAGTGAAAGACTATTATAAATAGGATAGAAAACGAAATTTACCGCGTGAAATTTGTAGGACCCGACGTTTCGGTGACGTTGCAGCCGCCGTTGTCTAGGGTAGACTGAAGAGCTGTCAGTCCGTTGTTTTGCGGGTAGGCCGCAAACCGCTGCCGCCACTGCGTAGGTTATAACGGTGGTGGGGGGCCGGGCTCGGAACGCGGGAATTTTTAAAATCCGTCTTGCACACAACACTCACTGTATCCTGTTTTACGTCTTTGCGTTCGGCGTTCGGCGGCGGGAACATTTTAAGAAGAGGGTTCCACGTAGAAGAGAGTTCCCTATTAGTTACGCCGACATGCTTCAACATTGCCTGACATCCTGCTACTTTCTATGGAACGGCGATTATTACAAACAAATCGACGGAGTAGCAATGGGATGCCCCGTATCGCCGATAGTTAGTGACCTATATATGGAATATTTTGAGGAATTAGCCATAAAAACCTCCAAAATTAAACCCATTCTCTGGCTTCGCTACGTGGATGATACCTTCTGCATCCTGAAAGGCAACATTCAAACGGTGAAAGAATTCCTGGGTCATCTAAACTCCATACACCCAAAAATCAGTTTCACCTATTAAGTAGAGAAGGACGGCTCCTTACCATTTTTGGATGTCAAAGTGACGAGGAGAAGTGACAATACTCTCGGACATACGGTATATCGGAAGCCCACACATACGGACAGATATTTGCATGCAAGCTCACACCATCATCACTACCATCTACGTTCAGTGCAAACGTCGCTCGTGAATCAAGCACGCGATCTATGCGACACTGAGCATTTTCCGAAGGAGATGGAACATGTCAATGATGTCCTTAGGAAAAATGGATACGGAAAATATCACGAGACACGCACACGATCTAATACGGACGAAACTCAAAAACCGAGCAGATCAAGAGCATTCTTACCATACGTCAAGAGCGTGACTGATCGAATAAGTAAGATGCTAAACAGATTCGATATAAAAACGATCTTCAAACCTACCCAAAATATAGCTCGATTTTTGAGGCCTGTAAAGGATGTAATACCACTGCAAACCCTGGGTGTGTATAAAGTCGAATGCAGCTGCGGTCTAGCCTACGTTGGACAAACGAAACGGCCCATAGCCACGCGACTGACAGAATACATCAAAGCTGTTAAAAACGTTCAGCGAGAAAAATCGGCGATCTGCGAACATATATTGGATAGCGGAAGTAACCACTGGATGCAGTTTCAAAATCCCATTGTTCTATCCAAGGAACAATTCTACTTTCCTCGCATGATCCGGGAAGCCATTGAAATAAGAAGAACTCCGAACTTCAATAGAGATGACGGCTACAAACTCTCTTCTACGTGGAACCCTCTTCTTAAAATGTTCCCGCCGCCGAACGCCGAACGCAAAGACGTAAAACAGGATACAGTGAGTGTTGTGTGCAAGACGGATTTTAAAAATTCCCGCGCTCCGAGCCCGGCCCCCCACCACCGTTAAAACCTACGCAGTGGCGGCAGCGGTTTGCGGCCTACCCGCAAAACAACGGACTGACAGCTCTTCAGTCTACCCTAGACAACGACGGCTGCAACGTCACCGAAACGTCGGGTCCTACAAATTTCACGCGGTAAATTTCGTTTTCTATCCTATTTATAATGTCAAACAACCGCGATAGTCTTCGATTTTATATAGTGAAAGACGTCTCCCTCAGATGCACGCTACCTATCTCGTAGATGTGCGAGTCTTGTTCCTCGCCGCCCGCGTCGCCTTCCACTGTACGGTGACCTAGATATATCGAGGTGCTTGCAAGAGTCACTAATTTCAATATATATCTATAACTATACCACCTAAAACTTACAGTAAATGGCTAATTTTATCTCTATTTACCACCGGTGATAATGGATGAATTTATTTTGATAATTATTCTTATTCTATTGCTAATGTCTTCAACAAACACTTAATAATTACTTTTTGAGACATATAAGCAGTTATTGTAGCCTAAATATAAAAGTTGGATATATGCTGTCGGCGATTTTTGACAGATTTATTTGAGGCCGATATTTTTGTCATTTTTATTTTATTTTATTCTGGAACCAAGCAGAACTACATACATTGCAATAAAAACGTATTTAAAGGTGTCAAAAATCCATTAATGTGATTCCGAATATAAAGTATACAAAATGAACGCAATATAATTTTATATTGTTTCCGCTTGAGAATGGGGGGAATCAGGATGGGAAGTGAGGTGAAAGGAAGAGACAAAATAGATAAAAAAATAATTATGTATAAATAGAAATATAGTTATATTTAATGTTAGGGATGATATATAGTTATCATAATGAATATACTTGAGATAAAATTATGTCCATGAACTAAATTAAATGAAGTATAATATGTATAAATGTTTTGTGATCATCTAGATAGACTATAGTTTTTTTTTATTGAATTCTTATAAGAAATATATATTGAATTATACAATATATTGAATAAAACAATATAATGAATTCTTATATTTCATATATTGTTTTAACATATATTTAAACCGATTCGTCAGCGCTCGCCGATAAAACAACTCACCAGCTCATTTTTCTCAGACAGAAATTTTCTCAATCAGAAAAAACGTGATTTTGTATTGAAAACCAATATTCATTGCAATAAAATAAAACCTATAATACTCGTCGATAATGGAGCTTTCCATTAGTGAAAGAATTTTTGAAATCGGATGAGTAGTTTCGGAAATTACCACCCACATAGAAACGTACAAACATTACTTATTTCTAATAATAGTAGAGATGTGTTTTTTTTATTTATTATATGAATCTCTAAAAGCAATCATGTTGAAAAATATATTGTAAGTACGTCTAAAAGGTAGGTTATGTGGCACTGAATAATTGTAAAAATTCCATATTACTACACCACAATCACAATAAAATAAATCATAAATTTGATTGAATTTTTAATAAGTTATTATTCTATTCATAATGTCATGTACTTCGAATAACGCTGTACAATGCTTACTTCTGTATTTACCAAAAAAGCTATGACGTCACAAAACAGTCTTTCACGCGAACGGATCCGCGAGCACAGCTTGTTAATTATAAATAGGCATATTTAGCTGGCACGATGTAGACAGCCCTAACATCGGCCGTTGATCACGTAAATGTCATCAAAGTCAAGCGTGCGTCCGTCGGATATTTTCATCAGTTTCGGTCAGAGAACGCCTGTTTTTAACTCCTATTTTCGTCCATGTTTCCATGCTCCGCTTGAAGGACGCCCATTTGACGTCATTACGTCGACAAAAAAGAAACTATGTATATAACTTCGAATAGCAGGGCAAAACTTTAAAGGAACATTAGATTTCTAATACAACTTGTTTTTTAAATACCTAAATATGGCTCATATATGGCCTTTTGTGTACTTATGCCAGTCGTATTCGGGGTACGCATAAAAGGAGCTACCGCGGGTATGGTGCGAGTGAATGTCCGCATTAATTGCAGTTTTTGCGAGGTGCTGTCTAGCATACTTTACATTAAATACTGTTATATGAACGCCGAAATATAGTCATTGGGCTCGATTGCGTTTTTTCGTGATCTAAAATCGGAAATGAAGGGCAATACGCTAGAGCGGAAAGTGAAATGAACGGTTGTCACTTTTTCGCATTAAAACTATCCATAAAAGATAAAGCATCTGAATCTAACGCTGCACGAAATGTATTCAAATTTATTCGGACGAGTATAAGTTCGACAGGTAGTTTTTATCGACGATCGTTCGTTTCATACTCCGCTCTAACGTATTGCTCTACCGCGTTCGCTTGAACTAATTTCAGTTTTAGTTCACAAAGAAACGCATTCGGGTCCATTATCCTTGCATTACTGAAATATTCTGGGGGCCTGGTCGTTACCTGATACATGCTGCCGGGGCCGGATTTAAGGGAGGGCATCCAGGGCTACAGTCTGGGGCCTTTACAAAAGAGGGCCCCCAAAAAAGAGACTTTGAAGAAAAGAAATCTTTCAAATTCCGAATAGTAAACTAGTAAACGCTAGTAAACAACTTTTCCTTTGATATTTTTTTTCACTGTTTTACCTTTACTTACAGTACTTTGTGCAAACATGTTTATATCGTTGTTAAATATTTAAAAAATGATTCATCTATATTTGTTCACTCCAATCAGAAATAATGCAATGTTAAAATTTGTTGTAACCGTTATTTTTCTTCCTCAACAAGAGGGCCTCTACTTGGGGCAATAAGGGGGCCTCCACTCCTTTGTTGTCCTAAGGTCTCCAGACCTCTAAGTCTGGCCCTGCGTGCTGCCCAGTGCTCTCTTTCTCAAAAGAAAGATTTTTTACTGATTGCGGCATTTTCCCAAAATAGTAGTACAAAGTCCTTATACCTAGTAATAACGAACAACCTAGTGGTGATGAATATACTTACATATACCTACATATTATCTATTAGTACCCGACTCAATTGATGCATCGATTATGCGAAATAATCGAAAATCGATTATCAATCCGCAGGATTACTATGCAAAGAGGGGTTTTGCTTACTCGACCTGTGTGCGTAATGATTAGTGTACGCGTTGGGAATATTATCTTTTTTAAATAGACAGAAATTGCAGAGTAGAATAATAATGAACATTTTGTTACATAGCTATTGCCGGTGCTGTATCACTACTAATATCTACTCTTGAAGAAATAATGGCAGAGGCACTTGGTGGAGCAGTCGAGGGTATTATTTGAAATGTAAGAGGATAAATAATTTACATATACTCTCCTACTATACTATCCGCAGTACAAAGTGGCGACTCGGGCAACTAAAGTGCCATGTCGATAAAATATTTATTATTTATATAATAATTTACCTGCTAAAATTAGATAGATAGATAAAATTCCTAGATTTAGCCAAAAGCGGTGAGTGGTAAGTAGCTAACCGATTAGGACTATTAATTGTGGTTACCGTAACAGTTCGATTTCGACATTTTATGACATTTTAACGACACTTTTGTCAAATTAGTTTTCGTCTACTATAATTATTGTACGTATTATGTAAGTCATTAGGCGTTATTGATAACAACATATTCTGCTATAAAAGGCTTAATGTCAAAGAGTATAACTCTATTTGTGAATCTACATCATGATGGAAGATTTTAGCAAAACCGATTTGACCAAGTTAAGAGGTGATGTTAACCAGCAAAGCCGGCAGGTCATTCTCAACATTTATAAGTGGTTGAATAAGTTGAAAGAAGACCCTGATGTCATAAGGAAAATTGATTTTCAACAACCAAGAAAGTTGGCAGCATTAGTTTGTGGAACAAGCGAACGAACTCTAGATCGAATTCGGAAGGAAGTTTTGGAAACAGGGGCACCGAGTACACCTAGACAGAGCTACGAGAAACCTGCTACTGTTACCAATTTAGACGAGTTTGATAAGTCAGTTGTGGAAAGAATTATAACTTCGTTTTATGCGAATGGAGAGTATCCGACAGTGCAGAAAATATTAGACGCAGCCAAGGAAAATTATCCGATCTCCAGTGTTCCGAATCATCAATAAGGACTATTATTAAAAGCCTAGGATACGAGTGCCGCTCCATAAGGCCGTGCAAGTGCGAAAGAGATAGCACGATTTCGATGATAAATGACCTGACGCCATTTTGTAATGCGAATAGTATAGCAGTAATATTAAATACAGGCTCCACTTAAGGAACATATTTTGAAAATATAGAAAAAAACATATAGAAAAAAAACATATTTTTTAGGATTTTTTTTAACCTAAAGTTGAAACCTGATCATGAATCTTTTATATCAGTTTGATTAACAGTTAAAAGACAGTTTCGAGAAACCTCGGTGTCCATATGGACGACAACCTCTCATGGCGGCCACATATTCGAGAAATGCGACGCAAACTCTTCGGCTGACTTCATTCGCTGAATAGGCTGAAAAATATCCTCCCGGAGGAGAGCAAGATTACGATTTGTCAGTCTGCTCTCCTCCCCCTTCTGGATTATGGAGATGTCGCATTTCTCGACCTCACAGAGGAGTTATCCACCAAAGTTGAGCGTCTCCAAAATGTTTTCATTCGGTATATCCATGGCCTCAGAAAATTTGACCACATCACGGAGTAAAGAGAGAAGCTTCACTGGCTGTCGACCCGGGAGAAAAGAGATATGCGAGTTCTCTGTAAGTATGCTTTTCAAGATCTTGGATGGCGTCGCTTCCAATTATCTTACCGGCAGATTTACTGCACTATCGGCTCATGAACGCCCTCTGAGATCAAAAAACAACCTGCTACTCTCTATCCCCTAGTCACAGCAGTGACTTCTTCTCATTCTCTTTCACCGTGCATGGAGCCCGTCTTGGGAATGCTTTGCCGAAAAATGTGAGAACCGCGCCAAGCATAACAACTTTTAAAAACAGACTCAGAGAGCATTTGAAATCCTCCAGATAAATCCCCTTTCCCCTCCCATTCCCCTCCTTTTAAAACTTTAGCGTCCTTATAGGTGTTAGATTATTTTGATGTGGCAAATCTGTGCCCACAAAGAGTAAAGTATATACTTCTTTCTATCTTCCTCTATTTTATTTGTCATACTCTTTATATAGGTTAAATTATGTAGTCTACTCGCAAATAATGTTCTTACAATAGTATAGGTTAGCTCTAAAATATTGCCTGCAGGCAATAAGCTCGCCTTTTCTTAAGAATAAAGAGTTTTTATTATTATTATTATTATTAATTCCAAATGTTTCTACCGCTACAGAAATGACGGTATCTGTTTGCGCCGGAAATACAAAGCGTAATTTTCCTGAAACAAAAAAAACTAAGATATCAATTATTACATAATATATATTTTGTATATGAACTAAAAAAAATAAAATATATCATTTTTATATTTTTTCAAGGATTTAAAAAAGTAAAAGCGATTTTCGGCCCAAAATTTTGTGTATAACCAGTAAAAAAATATACGTTAAAAATTTCTTTTTTCTTCTGAGAATTAGTCTTTCAGTTTTTTTCGGAACAACTCGATCCTTCTAGCAGTTTTTTATATCACTGGCGCAAAGCTGAAAAATATGATTTCGTGAAAAATGCATTTAATGTTTTCTTTAAAGAAAAGTAGTAACATTATTTATTATACTTACAGCAATCTGAGACTATCAGCTAAATATATATTTAAAAAATCTGACTTTTTTCTTCTTCGTCTTTCAGTTGTTTTTTCGGAACAACTCGATCCATCCAGCAGTTTTTTTTTTCACTGGCGCAAAGCTGAAAAATGTGGTTTTGTGAAAAACGCATTTAATGTTTTCTTTAAAGAAAAGTAGTATGTTTATTATACTTACAGCAATATGAGACTACCAGTTATTCCAGAGGCAGTGGCGTAACTAAGCCGGTGCAGCCGGTGAAGCACACGGGGCCCACAGCAGCCCGTGGGCCCGAAATTGAACTTCTCTCTACGAAACGACGTTTTATCCAATTTTGCTGGGAAGCTAAGAAAGCCGAAAAGAAGATATTTCAAAACTGACCCATGATTTTGCACAGTACAAATCAAGACGAAAACCATTCTAAAAATGTATTTGTTCATATTTGTTATAATACACAGAATAGTTCATTTAAATAGAATATAGAATTGGTACATTTGTAATAATATTACGTGGGTACTTTTAGACTTATCAGTTTCGCAGTTGATGCAAAATGACGAAATAAACTGATATTTTTTTTTTTATTTCCTTCCAACCTTCAAAGGTGAAGGAATATAATTAAATTAACAATAAAGCACAATATTAACAAAGGATCAAATGTTTCTAAAGTTTCCCGTAACAATGTTTCTATGACAATGGGATCCCGCGTGTCCCGCTAAAGTTCTTGGGAACTTGTTCCGCAAAATTTTCGAGGCAATGCCCCTAAATGAATACGCCTATTTATAATGTAGCTACAATATAAATATGTTATGTAGCTAGGTATATAGTAATTACATCCTATATGCCATAATAAATGTAATTAAGTAGGGAGAGGGGGCTATTTTTCAGTTTTGCACCGGGTCCCATGTGTTTTAGTTACGCCACTGACTGTACGTACGTTTGTAATATAAAACAAACAAACATACATTTGCAATAATGTCAACTACAACGGGCGAACCCGTCACCTCAGGAAATTTTAACGATATTGATCGTTCTGTCTCCCGTGTGGTGAACGCAGAAGACTTGGGACGAAAAACAATCCACAGTCTAGCTACGCCACCTACCCGTCAGAGGCCAACGTCTTACAGCATTGGGAAAGGTAAACAGCGGGCAGCCTCACCCCCTGACTACCAGTTTGTAGGGATATCTCCGTCTGGAATTAACCTAAATATCGAGGTCGCCTACGCGCGTCCTCTCCCTCATGAAAGGTGATACGGTGTCTACCGAATGTATCGCTGACCACGGCATCCATTTCCCGGCTTATTCAACCGGGATCGGGTGGCCGATTGTTCGTTTAGAGCAGTTACCATAAGGTTAACAAGCACCTCCGCTCTATAGGAAACATTACTGTTCCCAGACTCCCCCGGCTGTTAGTCGGATTGCACAATCGATTGGCTGATGCCGCACGGTACGCAAACCGTCCAGGAGCGCCCGAAAGTTGAATCCTAGGGGATCTTGGCGTTCTACCCTGGCTCTTCCTTCGCTAGGGCGCCGGATGAGTGAGTATGAGTGAGTATGACCCGTGAGTATGACCAATCCTGAACGGATGGGTCTTCGTAGCCAAACTGCAACAGGGCCTATTAGCCCCCAAAACTATTAATCAGGTCAATCTCCTTCCCGAAAGGAGATCACACTCAGAATCCTTCCATAAGACCTTGGATTCTTGCCGGGAAACTTTTGGGGTGACCCAACCGATTGGTAATTAACCTAGCGATTCTATGTATAGCCAGTCGCCCGCATGTCTGCGAGATACAATAGGTACGCAGCGCGGTTAATTTATCCCATTACAAAAACCCTGCATACTCATGTCAGTACATATATAGGTAGTACCTATAACATGAGCCGTTCAATGTCAAAGTCGACTGACATCACGGCACCATGACATCACACTATAGGAGCAAAAATAAACCACTCTTAATAGGAGTGGAAAAATCCACTCTGTTTTTATAATGACTGAATGGTCTCGTAGACATCTTGACGACATGATAGATTGTGATATAATTAAATTCTAATTATTATTTTAATATTGCAAAAATAATTACTAGTAGGTAGTGGAATATGTTTGAAGTTACTCATATTCTTTCCAGAAATATTTGTATGCCTAATTTTGTAGTTGTATACCAGGGAATCAAGTTAATTAGACGTAATTGATAGATGAATGACGTGATTCCCTGGTATACACTAAAAAATTAGGCATTTTTGGTAAATATAAAAAAATGCATATTTCATGCGGTTTACGATCCCTTCCCAGTCCGAGACGCGATGCTTGACAAGCATGCTTGATCGTCTAGAGAGCACCTAAGATATGGCATCGGTGTTTGCAATTCACTTTACATCTAGTTCTGCCAATTAAGATTTATATCGATAAGTTTGCATATACTCGTATATACAAAATTTGCAGCAAGTTCTATTGTTTGGTTGTTTGGTTGCAACAAGTTTTATACTATTGTTCTATATTATTATAATCTGAGGTGGATGCACTTGGTGGGGATGGAATAGGATACCTTTGTCATCATTATAAATAGAATAGAAACGAATTTACAGCGTGAAGTTTTTAATAGACTCAAAGCTTTTAGTTATGAAGCTAACGTTGTTGTACTTGTCGGCAGCGGCGACATTATCTATAATCTATAATAATATTATAAAGAGGTAAAAATTGTGAGGTTGTAGAGAGTAATCTCTAGATATACTGAACCGATTTTGAAAATTCTTTTATCAATAGAAAGCCACGTTAGTTGTGAGTGTCATAGGCTATATATTAATCCGAAAAATTAAAAGACTTTTTCGTGGTAGTCGGATTTGCAAAGTAAATCCGAGAAAAAACGGTCGAATGGAAAGGTTTCTTACGAACGCTACCTTAACGATGAGAGATATGATTGGGTTCTAGAGAAAAGTTTAAGAGATTGATAATGCCTACAAAAAAGTCAGCGACAGCATATGTATAACTTTTATATTTAGGTCACAAAAAGTAGTTTTTTATATTAAAAATAATTTAAATCGTTAGGTCATTTTTATTGATCATATTATCAACAATTATGAAGTCTTATCAAAATAAGTAAAACTATCGTCTCAAGTGTTTAAAACAAACGACTTTTCCCTTTTACTACATATAATTTCCTTTTTACTGCATAAATGGTTAAAGAGATAATACGACAGAGGTATGGAATCGCGACAGTATCTCGGGTTGGAACTCCTGAAAGACCATATATTTTGGTACCCAATAATTACATCTAATATAGTATAGTGAAGTTTTGAACCATTAAAATAAACATAATTTATTCAATCATAATCATTTCATTCACTCATTTGAAACCCGGTAATATAGCCAAATTGGCATGCAAATACATACATACATAAGCAGTAAAAATATAACCCTCCTTTTGGCAGTCAGGAAATGAATCATAGCACTGAGTATTAACCGAACCACACTCATAATTTCATCACTAGTAAAAATGTTTACCGCCTAACGAAGTGGGCACGGGTCAGCTAGTATTTATTAAAGAAGCTATGCTTCTACGCTGTTCAACTAACAGCGTAGTAGTAACTAACTCTGTAACGCTGCTTCAGCAATGGTCGAAAGGCAGCATTTAGTACCCCAGAATATGTTCTTAACATTGGTAATCTGTATTCCTATGTATTGCTTGAAGCATTAGGCGACGAAAGTGCACACATCAACTAGCTCATTTTGAGAAAGTTCTCTGAAAAAAGGATTTTTTGAGAAGTTTTCGAGTAATGTATTTTGTTTAAGGTGGGCAAAATAACTGACCAATATGAAAGTAGGCTTCGTTTGTTGTATTTAATCTCATCTGCAGAGAAATTTTAGTAATTTTTTTCTCGGGTGAGTATTTTCGCATTTTTTCAAATTTCAAGAAGTGTCGCATAAATTCGCATTTATTTCATAAAACGAATGTGTGAGATTGAAGAAGACTACTGAAAAAATATTTATTATTATATTAATTTCTATTTCATTTCTAACGATTCTTTGAACAAAAATATTCCTTTTATAAAAGAGGTCTTTGTAGATGCATCACTTTAAGAAAACATTAATAACAGATATCGCTATAGCGGTAAACTAAGATATCGCTATAGCGATAAGCTAAGATATCGCTATAGCGATAAGTCCGCCACTTGTGCATAAATTATTATATTCTATTATATTCTAATAACATATATTTCGATCGAGCCTCACGTTTCTCTACCAGATTACCTCAAATCTCCCTATCATCTGACCTGGCCTTCATTTCATTTTATATCATTACAGCTACAGGCACGACATCTGTATATTAGCACGTACCTACTTGATATGCAATCTTTCCATTGTTCAGTATTTGTTTTAGCATTTCGTAAGCCTGTCTATGACAATTGGCCGATTAAATCGAGTGAAATCCCATCACGCGGCCATTATTCTAATTACCACAGTGAATATATAGTATACAAAGGCAGAATATACGCAACGTCAATCTAGGCAGGGATCTCTATTGCGATGCCGGTTCATGGTCACCCTGTAAGCCAGGGCTACTCAATCTGGGGCTTGCATTTTGAATGATGTCTTATCAGCTGTTTTTATTGATTTAATTTTAAATAAAAGTTTTTATTCTTCATCATCAATATCATCATCATCTTAATCATGACTTAAATTACTTGTTATGCCTTCGCTATTGATTATTTTGAATAATTATATTATTTATGTAGCATTTTACAAATCAAAGAAATTATTCCTTGGATACTTTTTTGGGCTATTTAAATATTGTTTTGTTAACCTTGAATTTCTTTAGAATGTTACTTGAATTATTTAATAAAATCTAAATACACTTTTGATGAAATATGATAATTATTTTTGACTGGTAGGTATGTAAATCTTAAAAATACCAGTTCAAATTAATAGCATAAATGAAAATAGAAATTGTTATGTTCTTAATTACTCTACTACTTTATACATTTTGCGGACATAGAGCAAGGAAAACAATATAACATTTAAAGAGTGATAACCAGTGATACAGGCGCGACTGTTAAATAGTCCAAAATTCAGCAATTTTCTGATTGTAAAAGCCGTGTAACATTTGTGGACAAGATAAAGGAAAAGATAAACACGATCCATATTTAAGTTTATGTATGGTTCAGGTCCAACAAGAAGTGTTTGAACGTGTCTAAAACTAAAACAGTGCTACCTAGCATCACCTGATACAAAATTATTGGTAAAACTCGAGCCACGACATTAGCAGTGACTGTAGTGACAATTTTTTGGGGTCTTTATGAATGATAGATTGAATTGAATTGAACAGCAGCGCTCGAAGGTCGTCCCCCAGAGGAAATGATCTATGACAGGCGAAACAGAATCCTTTCCAGGTTCGACCCTCTTCGAGGAGGCTACCGAATGGGGGCTGAACCATGAGTTGAGCGACCCAAGTTAACGAGCAAATATAATTGGCCCAACCGTACAGGGACCATCAACTGCCACGACTGGTCACACTTGGAGGTGTCAACTACAACGGGCGAACCCGTCACCTTAGGAAGTTTCAACGATAGTGATCGTTCTATCTCCTGTGAGGTGAGCGTAGAAGTCTTTGATATGAAACTGTCCACTCTCTAGTTACGCCACTCGTCCGTAAGAAGCCAACGCCTTACCGCGAGACACCGGGTGTGCAACCAGCGGGCCGTCCTCGCGCCCTTACTTCCAGTTTCGGCCAGATTTCTCTGGCCGGGTTTGAGGTCGCTTGCGAGGTCGTCTCCCTTACGTAGCGTTGATTTGGTGTCTAGCGAATCTATTGCGGACCACGGCGTCCTTTGCCCGGCTGTTCACCCGGTATCGGGTAGCCGATTGGTCCTTTCAAGAGCGGTTGCCACCCCACCTCCGCTCTGTTGGAAACAAACCCGTTTCCAGACTGCCCCGGTTATCAATCGGAATGCATAATCGATTGGCTGACGCCGCACATTGCGCAAACCGCCCAGGAGCGGCCGAATCACGATTCGCCGGGGAACTAGCCCGCAGGCACAGAGTTCTACCCGGGCTCGCACTTCTGCTTGGAGGCTACCGAATGGGTAAGAAAACTACTTTTTCAGACTCCTGCGGTAATCCGGCAGATACAACACTGTTTGCATTGTGCACTATAAAGATTTTGCCTGATGGAATTATTGAATTCAATTCACCTCTTCAAGGAGGTCCCCGGATGGGACCTGAACTATGAGTTGGGCCAGCCTCAAAATCAAATTGGTCTTACGCTCCAAATCGCATGGAACCATTAATTAGTAGAATCGGTTTATTTACGTTATCATCTGGCGAAAAATATAAAAATGCAGCAGAATCAACGCAACAATTCAACACTTTCCTGCCCCTAGCAATTCAGCATTCCATGTCCCTACATTCCTAGTTGTCCCACATCTCGCCTCATCCTCCCCTGTCCTCCGTTTCTTGCGAATATTCTCTAAATCCTAATTATATTTTTTTTAAAATGGAAATTTTGTTGTATGGGTTTATTTATGTTTGAATTTTTTGTTTATTTTAATCTACTGGCACTTAAATTCTCGCACGTCTACATAGGTTGGCTGTAAGAGATTGTAATTTCAGCAATAAGTTCGCCTGTTGTATGTTATGTCTTAATATGTGCAGTAAAGAATTTCAATCTATAACTTTTTATAACAAGTGTTGCCACAGCATGGATAGTCATGAAGTTCAAATTCAATAAAAAAAATCATAAAGATTCACATTCATGCCGATAGTCGCTCAGCCTGGATTAATTATTAATTATATTAGAAATTCAAGCAAGTACTAATCATTTTTGTTATTTGAGTTTACTTATGTTTTGAGTTTAAGTTTTTTCGTTTATTTTCTCTACAGGCTTCTAAATTCTTTCACGTCAGGCAGGATGGCTGTAAAACATTGTTACTTAAGCAATAAGTCCGCCGGTTGTATGTTTTGTCTTAAAATATGCAATAAAGAATTTCTATCGAGATAGACATCTATCTATCTAGATAGGTAGATAGATATCTATAACTTTCTAAAACAAGTGTTGCTACAGCAGGAGTAGACATTAAGTTCAAATTGGATTAAATTTAAAAGAGATTCACGTTCATACCAATAGTCGCTCAGCATGGACTGATCATTTATTTTAATAGAAATTCAATCAAGTGCCAAACTTTTGTTTTACTCAAATCATCCAGCGGGCCCTGCTCGAAAAAAATTGACTACCCCTGCCCAGCGGTAAGCTGTTGCAACACAATGGTGCTTGAGTGTGCGTGTATGCGCAGCTGACGTTACGTTAGTGTTGGTGTGCACTGGCATGGCAACAGAGCCCGGCCGCGCTAGACTGCCCGTCTCCAAGCCGCGTAGGCGGAACCAGGTCGGGTGACCATGACCCATATAACAAAACGGGACAGCGGAAAATGTTTCTTTGTCAATATAATATATTTGAACTATCGTAAAAAAATGGTAGAATCTGGTAATAAAAATCATTTTAATTTTGTCGAATTACCTGTATTTATTTATTTAGAATAATACTCTACAATACTGCAACGAAAATATAAAAATACGCAAAAAATACTTCTAAAAAATATAGTAATTGTTACCAATATTCTCACATAAATTCCTATTAGAGCATACTATTCTATGTTGTACTCCAGATACTAAATGCAATTATTATCTACGTGCTATTTAACTGACGATTAATTAAAAAATATTCAGATAAATTACTAATATAACAAAATAGGTTTTCGTCTACATAGTAAAAGAGAATTAAGTAAATGTAATAATAACTACTCTGTAGACTATTAAATTTTAGCAAAATTAAAAAAGAGACTGTAATTCAAACTGTTGGGAAGTTGTTACATTAGATACATTCGCTCTATAGCCTGGCGTGGAACTAACATTCGGTCCAGTAGGTACTGTGCTTCCAGGTATCCTGGCTTCCGGTCTTGTTTCTCCAGTTCCTTAATCAAGTTAGTTATGAATTTCTTAATGTTTTTATAACATAATAACATAACAAACAGTGTAATCGAAGATATAATATTTGAATTAACAAGTACATTAAAAAAAATAAAAAACACGACTGCCGTTACAGAAATATAAAATACTGTATTTATAATTATTTAAATTACTTTTTTTTTAATAAAATATTTGTGGGTTATGTATTTATCCATATAGCTACATGTATATTTCCGGAATGTACTCAATCAGACTTTTTGTTTGACATTAAACACGATATATTTGTTAATTTATTGACATTTGGACATAGATAACTACTTTTTTAATATTTGGATAGTTAAGAATAAATAAAAAAATAAGAATATTCATAATTACTACATTAATAATGAATATTGAATACCAGGAATGCTTCTGAATGCTTCATAAAACAAAAATAAACAAACTAGTCAACTAGTTACTTGATATTTGGACAGTTAATGTACCCTATGACACTTGGCATGACATAAAGAACCTAAAAATACTGCACATTTCTAAATCAGTTGAAGCGTTAGAAGTTATGGTGGAATTAAGAAACGGAAAACATACATAGATGAACCCTGAGTATATGACACTCTTTTTTTGTTGGGCAATCGTGAAAAACGAGCAATCAGTATCACTATGCTATTTCAACAAAGCTTAAAGTCGAATGATTAAGTCATACATGCAGAATTCGATGTGTATCATGTTTAAGTATACTACATACCTAAATATACATTTTTAACGTCTTGGCATATCTGATATTTACATATTTTATGGGTTAACTGTTATATGAAAGGGTTTGGATCTTTACAATATAGGACATACAATAAAAATCAATGTTTTTTTATATCTGTTGTTGATATCATTTTAAATCGATGCTTTTAAATTTACAATAAATAGACAATATCAAAACCATCACAAAATCTCGTAGCGCATATCTGATTTCACTGTTTTGTAAAAGGAAAGAAGACGACACTTCAAGAAGTAGAAGATTACACCCAACTCAGTGGTCACCCACGCGCTAAGTCGACTTCGCCTAATAGGCGGTCTTAATATTGTATGACTTAGCAACGAGAAACCATATATGAGCGGTATAAGTACATAGATATATCGCAACCTCGAACTCTAGTCATACAGTTAGCTTGGCTTGATAATTGGGTATTATTGTAGGGTAGATATGGCAGAACGAGAAACTAGTTTACGTTTAGGCAAAGTTTACATAGCTATATACTGTAAATGTATTTATCTAGGTGGCCTCAGGAATACTCTGAAAGGTTAGGTAGAGCGGCTTTCTCACTTCAAGCTAATAGATTTAAAAACACGTAGGACTATTACTGATACAGTAGAACTCCAATTATCCGAACTTCGATTAACCGAATCGCTGATTATCCGAAATAAAACGAAAAACAATTAGGACGGAAACGTACTGCGATTCGCAAAATAATGTTTCTGTCTACGCGCGCTATTGTCCTTGGGGATGATGTACTAATGTACAGCACTTTCTAAGAAAGCTTAATATGTAAAAGTGTGGCCTATACATTTAACTAGCTGACCCGTGCCCACTTCGTTGTGCGGTAATTTTTTTTATCTGTGATGAAATTATGAGTGTGGTTCGGTTAGTACTGAGTGCTATAATTTATTTCCTGACTGCCAAAAGAAAAGTTATATTTTTACTGCATATGTATGTATGTATTTGCATTATAATTTGACTATAATACCTTTATTTGTGAGTGTCTTCTTGTGAGTGTCTTATTTTTGAGCGTATTATCTCTATAACTATTTATGCAGTAAAAGGGAAAAGTCTTTTGTTTTAAACGCTTGAGACGATAAATTTACTTATTTTGATATGAATTCATAATTGTTGATAATATGACCAATAAACATGACCTAACGACTTAAATTATTTTTTTAATATAAAATACTACTTTTTGTGACTTAAATATAAAAGTTAGACATATACTGTCGCTGACTTTTTTGTAGGCATTATCACGCTCTGAAACTTTTCTCTAGAACTTAATCATATATCTCTCATCGTTAAGGCAGCGTTAGTTAGAAACCTTTTCGTTCGACCGCTTACTCTCCGACTTACTTTGCAAATCCGACTACCACGAAAAAGTCTTTTTATTTTTCGAATTAATATATAGCCTATGACACTCACAAATAACGTGGCTTTCTATTGTTAAAAGAATTTTTGAAGTCGGTTCTGTACATTTAGAGATTACTTCCTACAATGTCACAAACTTTACCTCTTTATAATATTATAGTATAGAATTGATAATAAATTTTGATATCAAATAGTTTTTTCTCCCAATTTAAACATATATCCAATAATTATTTAAAATATACCCTTTTTTCGGAATAAATCCAATTATCCGAATTTTCGATTATCCGAATGGGGTCCGGTCCCAATAGATTCGGATAATTGGAGTTCTATTGTATAACGGGTCTCCATAATCTTTTGCACAATCGACTAGACAGCCCAGCTAGTCTAGAAAAAGTTTAATTTCGTGTGCCACCGCGACTAACGAGCTCTTAAACAGTTTCTGTTGTCGCTTGCAATAACAACATCGGTTCGAATAGACCTCTTACCAGAGTGTTTTGCGTTTTTGATAAATCGTGTAAAGGATTGGATGTATTTTATTATTCCATTAATTTAATTAAAGATTCGATCATACCTATCCTATCTCTTACTTCTTAAGATTCTGCTATCGTAATGTACTGTATTTTATAATTATTATATTATGACATACTATTATATTATATCATTTATGTATTACCTATAAATATTAATATCCAATTATTCATACTTCTATTTTGCTTTATACATCCCTTTCTCGAACTAACCTTATTTTTAACTTACTTTATTATTACCTTTTTTACCTTACATTTTATTTATTTTATTTTTTATTTATTAATTTACAATAACTTTATATATGTCATATAAACACCATTAAAATAATATGGTTGAGTTGGGAGAGATTGAGCACATCCTATGGTGAAAATGTTTATCCGCATTCCTAACTAGGTCAGAGACCCGTATCTAGGGATGCTGATTTTTGTTTAATGGTATCGACGAGCTGACGTTATTATTAGCCTTATTACATTTTACCACTTTCAACGTATTCTCTATGTTAATTTGTAATGCAAGCATTGTAAACTATTCATAGGATAGTAAATTTGTTTCGTTGAAATATGTTTTAAAAATACTATAAAAATATATGACTGGAGAGGAATTCCACGCATGCATTCAAGTGATAAGTCGTGCTCTACCATAGGAATAACTTACTGCAACATGGCAGTTTGTAAAGGAATCACACTTGGCTGGATATGGGACAGGACGGGACTGCCGGGACTCAATGGGCTGACGGAGAGACCGGTTCATAACTAGCACTTGTCAGAAACATTAATTTTCCTATATTCTTTGTTTGTATCATTCCTTGTTTGATAGCAGTTGCCTTATCGTAATATTTATATATATATATATATATATATATATATATATATATATATATATATATATATATATATATATATATATATATATATATATATATATATATATATATATATATATATATATATATATATATATATATATATATATATATATATATATATATATATATATATATATATATATATATATATATATATATATATATATATATATATATATTTATATATATATATATATATATATATATATATATATATATATATATATATATATATATATATATATATATATATATATATAGATATATATATATATATATATATATATACTTATATATATATATATATATATATATATATATATATATATATATATATATATATATATATATATATATATATATATATATATATATATATATATATATATATATATATAAGTAAGTAAGTGGCTTTTATAATTATTTACTTTATAATCATCTTATTGATCAATTCTAAAAAGAATATATTACACAAAACTATCAAATATTTCAAAATATTGAATTTTTACATATTTTATGTTTCGTTCATTGTAAATAATCCATTTAGGTTAAAGGTAATCTTTCCAACTAATAGGAAAGAGCTGACTGCTTCCTTTCATTGATATGAGGGCATGTCACGCTTTTAGTTTTAAGTTTTCAGCTGAATATTGATCGCAGCTTCTTTATATCGCACCTTTAGAAAATAAAAAAACGAAATTCGAAATTTTAAATTCTTCCATCTGTCAAGTAGCTCGTCTTGTCTTGTTATTTCCCCTGAAATAATAGGAAATTGAGTGAGTTTACGTATAAAGAAGGATTGTAGCTTAATTTTTGAGATAATTGGATGAAGGGTGAGCGTTTACTAGTTGAAAAATGGGCCCAACTTAAACCTACTCCTCTTTCCGCAAGTGAGAGGCATTCATCATTCTCGTTAACACCTAAAGCATTCCCGAATCCGATCAAGGGAATCCTTCGTCACGATGTAAGTGGCTTTTATAATTATTTACTTTATAATCATCTTATTGATCAATTCTAAAAAGAATATATTACACAAAACTATCAAATATTTCAAAATATTGAATTTTTACATATTTTATGTTTCGTTCATTGTAAATAATCCATTTAGGTTAAAGGTAATCTTTCCAACTAATAGGAAAGAGCTGACTGCTTCCTTTCATTGATATGAGGGCATGTCACGCTTTTAGTTTTAAGTTTTCAGCTGAATATTGATCGCAGCTTCTTTATATCGCACCTTTAGAAAATAAAAAAACGAAATTCGAAATTTTAAATTCTTCCATCTGTCAAGTAGCTCGTCTTGTCTTGTTATTTCCCCTGAAATAATAGGAAATTGAGTGAGTTTACGTATAAAGAAGGATTGTAGCTTAATTTTTGAGATAATTGGATGAAGGGTGAGCGTTTACTAGTTGAAAAATGGGCCCAACTTAAACCTACTCCTCTTTCCGCAAGTGAGAGGCATTCATCATTCTCGTTAACACCTAAAGCATTCCCGAATCCGATCAAGGGAATCCTTCGTCACGATGTAAGTGGCTTTTATAATTATTTACTTTATAATCATCTTATTGATCAATTCTAAAAAGAATATATTACACAAAACTATCAAATATTTCAAAATATTGAATTTTTACATATTTTATGTTTCGTTCATTGTAAATAATCCATTTAGGTTAAAGGTAATCTTTCCAACTAATAGGAAAGAGCTGACTGCTTCCTTTCATTGATATGAGGGCATGTCACGCTTTTAGTTTTAAGTTTTCAGCTGAATATTGATCGCAGCTTCTTTATATCGCACCTTTAGAAAATAAAAAAAACGAAATTCGAAATTTTAAATTCTTCCATCTGTCAAGTAGCTCGTCTTGTCTTGTTATTTCCCCTGAAATAATAGGAAATTGAGTGAGTTTACGTATAAAGAAGGATTGTAGCTTAATTTTTGAGATAATTGGATGAAGGGTGAGCGTTTACTAGTTGAAAAATGGGCCCAACTTAAACCTACTCCTCTTTCCGCAAGTGAGAGGCATTCATCATTCTCGTTAACACCTAAAGCATTCCCGAATCCGATCAAGGGAATCCTTCGTCACGATGTAAGTGGCTTTTATAATTATTTACTTTATAATCATCTTATTGATCAATTCTAAAAAGAATATATTACACAAAACTATCAAATATTTCAAAATATTGAATTTTTACATATTTTATGTTTCGTTCATTGTAAATAATCCATTTAGGTTAAAGGTAATCTTTCCAACTAATAGGAAAGAGCTGACTGCTTCCTTTCATTGATATGAGGGCATGTCACGCTTTTAGTTTTAAGTTTTCAGCTGAATATTGATCGCAGCTTCTTTATATCGCACCTTTAGAAAATAAAAAAACGAAATTCGAAATTTTAAATTCTTCCATCTGTCAAGTAGCTCGTCTTGTCTTGTTATTTCCCCTGAAATAATAGGAAATTGAGTGAGTTTACGTATAAAGAAGGATTGTAGCTTAATTTTTGAGATAATTGGATGAAGGGTGAGCGTTTACTAGTTGAAAAATGGGCCCAACTTAAACCTACTCCTCTTTCCGCAAGTGAGAGGCATTCATCATTCTCGTTAACACCTAAAGCATTCCCGAATCCGATCAAGGGAATCCTTCGTCACGATGTAAGTGGCTTTTATAATTATTTACTTTATAATCATCTTATTGATCAATTCTAAAAAGAATATATTACACAAAACTATCAAATATTTCAAAATATTGAATTTTTACATATTTTATGTTTCGTTCATTGTAAATAATCCATTTAGGTTAAAGGTAATCTTTCCAACTAATAGGAAAGAGCTGACTGCTTCCTTTCATTGATATGAGGGCATGTCACGCTTTTAGTTTTAAGTTTTCAGCTGAATATTGATCGCAGCTTCTTTATATCGCACCTTTAGAAAATAAAAAAACGAAATTCGAAATTTTAAATTCTTCCATCTGTCAAGTAGCTCGTCTTGTCTTGTTATTTCCCCTGAAATAATAGGAAATTGAGTGAGTTTACGTATAAAGAAGGATTGTAGCTTAATTTTTGAGATAATTGGATGAAGGGTGAGCGTTTACTAGTTGAAAAATGGGCCCAACTTAAACCTACTCCTCTTTCCGCAAGTGAGAGGCATTCATCATTCTCGTTAACACCTAAAGCATTCCCGAATCCGATCAAGGGAATCCTTCGTCACGATGTAAGTGGCTTTTATAATTATTTACTTTATAATCATCTTATTGATCAATTCTAAAAAGAATATATTACACAAAACTATCAAATATTTCAATATATATATATATATATATATATATATATATATATATATATATATATATATATATATATATATATATATATATATATATATATATATATATATATATATATATATATATATTATATATATATATATATATATATATATATATATATATATATATATATATATATATATATATATATATATATATATATATATATATACATATATATATATATATATATATATATATATATATATATATATATATATATATATATATATATATATATATATATATATATATATATATATATATATATATATATATATATATATATACATATATATATACATATATATATATTTATATATATATATATATATATATATATATATATATATATATATATATATATATATATATATATATATATATATATATATATATATATATATATATATATATATATATATATATATATATATATATATATATATATATATATATATACATATATATATATACCTAATGACGCGAGGATGTCCCACTACGTGGCAATTCCTAGTTGCCTCACGGGAAACTCCCAGTTGCCTCACGGAGAATCGCCCTGAGCATCATCACAATCTCTCTAGGTCACCTGCTGTCGCTTCACTATTCAATTTCTATCCTGATTGCATCAGCCTCCTTCGATAGGTACGCCATCGCATGCTATTTGAATATATTGACAACACTCAATGATCGAGTTGTTTGCGCTGTTGACGGTAATAAATTTGCAAAACTATTGATTATATTAGCTTGTCGCTAAACAATCCGTTGCACTTGATCTGTTTTTGCATAACGAGCATTGTGTTCGCTCGGAGGCGTTGATCTCCCGAAGGCGAACTGGCTCGATTGGAGCGTTCGTGTCTCTAATGATCTATGCTAATCAGTATACAGTTTGCATTTGCATCGTTTGATCAATTTACGAGCTTGTACTGTTTTTTAGGGCCTCGGTTGTTCCACGCTGTAATAAAGTTACCGATCCTTGCAATACAATGTTTTTTTACATTCCTACATGCAAATCATAACCGTGATCAATCATAGTTTCTATCCGGGCGTGTTTATTTAATTAAATAATTAAATGTACTCCACAAATGGACAAAAGAAATTGACGTACGACATTTGTTGTTGTAAATTTGGATTCTGAGAAAACCTTCATTCGAGTTCCCACTGATCGTCTACTGGGAGATTATGGTATACAAGGAAGATTGGTCAACAAATCGTCAATTTCAAGTATAAGTTGGGTCCTATCATCCGATTTAAAGTCGATGTAAAGTGGAGTGGTTCAGAAATCATTACTTGGACAGTTGGTCGTCATGTTGTACATATCTCCAACCATTTGATGTTGTTTTGTTGTTTTGGTGAATTTTGGTTCTGAGAATGCCTTCGATCGAGTTCCCACTGATCGTCTACGGAAGCTATTGGGCCCTGTTGGAGTTGGCCACGAAGACCCATTTGTTCAGGATCCGTCACACTCACGGGTCAACATCCATCCGGCGGCCTCCACGCATGAAATGCGAGCCCGGGCAGAACTCTGGCCTGAAGGCTAGTTTCCCCAGCAGTCAACTTCTAGGGCTCCTGGACGGTTTGCGCACCGTGCGGCGTCAGCCAATCGATTGTACATTCTGCCTAACAGTCGGGTCTGAAAACAGTACTGTCTCCTATAGAGCAGGGGTAGTTGTTCACCTTACGACGACTGCTTTTGAAGCAACCATCGGCTACCCGATTCCGGGTGAACAGCCGGCAAAGGATGCCGTGGTCCGCGATTGATTCGAAAGACACCGTTTCACCGCTACGTAAGGGAGATGACCGCGCAAGCGACCTCGAACTCGTAACCAGTCGGGTGACCGGAGTAATCTGGTTGCAACTGGTAGTAAGGGCTCGAGTGTCGGCCCGCTGGGTAACATACCTGGCTATCTCGAAACTTACGGGCATGTGGAGAAACTTGACGGTGGACTGTTGTTGTCCTGAGTCTTCTGCGTTAACCTCACGGGAGACAGTACGAACAAATGTCTTTAAAACTTTCTGAGGTGACGGGTTCGCCCGTTGTAGTCGACAGCTCTAGTTGATCGTCTACTGGCAGATTTTGGTATATGAGGAAGACTGCTCGACTAGATTGAAAATTTCAGGTATAGGTTGGGTCTTATTAACCGATATAAAGTCGAGGGAAAGCGGTGGTTCAAAAACTATTACTTGGACAGGTGCTCATCACCATCTGATTCTGATTTTGAGTAAAATCTATTTTGATTTTTTTTAGATAAATGCCAAACGTTCGCGCCAGCCTTGTGTACAGGTCACCCTGGCTCTAGATATTTAAGAGCCGTATTACAAAATAGCGTAGGTATTCTTTTAAAATGAGTTGAAAAAATGAACGCATTTTTTTTTGGATGTAACTATAAAAATTAGGATAAATAAATAAATAAATAAATAAATAACTATTCAACCCTGGGAGAAAACCGCGGCACTGAGCGCTCTTCTCTTGCGCAAGCAAATATATACACAATTTCTAATTGTTTTTTGCAGTGTTTTCTCCTTTCTAATGACAATAATTTATATTATGTCGTATTGCTAAAAGAGTGAACTTTAATATAGTATAAGTATTACATAAGAATCTTATTTTATTTCTGAGAAAATTAGAATGATACAGAAGATTTTTTTAAAATTTTGTGTAATTGTAAGTAATGTATACCTTGGATATGTGGTCAAAAAACGAAAAAATAAAGCCGTAGTGTACATCAAGAATACATGACGGACATAAAAAAAAATAGTATACGGTTTTCGTTGTAGTGATATTACTGTATTAAGGAGCTCAAAGTTTGCCTTCCGAGCGTTTTACGAATAACGACTTTCGGAAAATGGGCTGAATAAGTAAATAATATTCGTTATATCTAAAATTAAAGGCCGCTATGGTCAACATCAAGAAATGGTCCAGGTAATTCAGTAATTAAAGTTTGTATAAATCTCTTCATTTCTTGGAATTAGAACGCCAAAAATCCACTTTTCTTGCCTTTCTGGAAAAAATATGTGATAGGGCTCTTAATGACAACGAATCGCTAAAAGGCGTTGAGTCACATTTGTTGCAAATGTGGGTTATGATCGCCATATTGTTTAAAAACGTTCTATCCATCCATCCGCATTCGATAGCCACCATCATTCAATAGATTATAGAGACAACAATATTTTCTAAAGGCCTCAAGTTCTGGACTTACGCTTTTTGACATGGAAACGGATGCAATTACAATCGACCTTTTTTTAATAATTATATACGCCCTTATAATAATCACATAATAAATAATAATCGCCTTTACTCTGGCTCTAATTTTGAACTTTATTATCTTTTCTTATTTGTAATTATTGGTTCTGTATACATCATAATTTTAATCATATCTAGTATTAGTTATATAAGTAGTGGCCTTTAATTGGTCGTTTCTCTCGTCGCTTTATTTACGTGTATGTGATTTTTATCTTTTATTATTAGACTTATTTATCTTGTACTTTCTAAACCCGGAAGAAATATTACAGAAATAAATTTTAAATTTGAAATATTTTGACAACTGGCCGGCGTAAAATGATGTTTCGTTTCGTTGAGGCAGTGCATTTTTATGTCCGGATCAGGTGAACTGATTTTTTCTTTAAAATATCTACTGGAAAATAATTCCTTACGCATGGGGAATCCTTTTAAGTATTAAAATACTAAACTTCGAAAACTTTCCAACTTCTTTTACTTTCTAGACTCTGAGATCAACGATACATTTTTCATTTTCTACTCTATGGCGGTTATAATATGATCTTCACAGAAAAAACATTTGAGCATTTTGATTATATTCGGTATACAGTACAATAAAAAGTGCAGGAAAAACAAGTTGAGCCCATAGCCGTTGGTTCATCGCATACCTAACTGAGCAAGAACGCCCGTATCTAGAGATGCTGATATTTAACTTAGCATATTGCGAGCTGACACGCATGACGTTCGGTTACATAATTATTATTGGAATAAAGTTCAAAACATTCATTATTGCATAATACAAATACACACACACACAAGGAGTTATACCAACATACAAAATAAAAGTTATAACAAATTATTATTAAACCCAACACCAATATATAGTAATCCATAAATACATATTTTAAATAAATATACATACACATGATGACATATACACAAAATGTACACAAATAAAATAAATTTAAATACCTCTAGTCTTAAACCTCACATATATACGTCTATTATATTTATAAATAAAAAAAATCTAAGTATTTTTGTTTTATTTATTAATTTTACATAACCAAAAATTCTGTTAAATTCCGTTTTGTCATAGAGTGGTCCATTAACAAACAAGCACTTTTTTATTGCTTTTTTAAATGCTACCATGTTAACTAAAGTTGCTACCATGTTAACTAAAGTTGCTACCATGTTAACCATTACCTTAGGTTCTGGTATATAAATTTTATATCAGAATCATTTGTAAAATATTAACCTCATGGGGAGTGCCGTGAAGTATGTACTTTTTGGAGTTTAAAATGACATAGCGATATTTATTTATTTGTATTTATTTAAGGATTAATTATTATAAAACAATGAATTTGCTTACAAAAATAACAGGAACTGAACGGCAAAACCTTAACCTTTTGCTTATTTTATTCTGTCACCCAACTGGGACTAGCCGGTTCTAGTATCGCAATCAAATCACAACATTAAATACCCAACCTTTTCGCAACTATACAGGGTAAAGTGCACCGTTTGTTTCTACTCTTTTTTGATTTCACAATGAGCGGGTTTATTATCATAGGACAATCTCTTACAACCAACCATACTATGAAGTGTGTATATGAATGTGTGCGTGCAACGTGTGTGTGAATTAAAATGCAATTCCGTTAATTTTATCACAACGGAAAATGGTAACCCAACCAAGAATCGAACCCGGGACCTTATAATGGGCTCGATTGCGTTTCTTCGTGAACTAAAATCGGAAATTAGTCCGTGTAACGAGACAGGGTAATACACTAGAGCGGAGTGTGAAATGGACGGTTGACACTTTTTCGCATTGAAACTTCCCACAAAAGATAAAGCATCTAATGAAGTTCGACAGGTAGTTTTTTTCGACGATCGTTCGTTTCATATTCTGCTCTAACGTATTGCGAGATAGTCGCTCGCTTGAACTAATTTCAGTTTTAGTTTAAAAAGAAACGCAATCGGGCCCAATGTAAGTTAGGGCGACCTAACCACTATGCCACCAACAACGTTGTCTTCAACAAAGCTTTAAAGTTATCAATAGAACCTTGTCGTGAAATAACCATCGATATATTTTAGCATCGATATATTTATAGGGATGGATATATTTATATCGATGGAAATACCACGTAGAATAAAAATAGCACCGTGGGCGA